>OY725471.1:1800000-1977315 GCA_963281015.1 Lactarius tabidus | reverse complement strand
CACCCCTAAATTCCATGTCCTCATGTTCTCCACCCCTCTCCCCCATCCCCATGTTCCCCACCCCCATGTTCCCCTCTCCCCTCCTCCATCCCATGTCCCCCTCCTCCCCATGATGTCCCCTCCCCCCTCCCCATATCCCCCTCCCCACATTCCTCTTCCCATCCCCATATTACCCATCCTCTTGTTCCCTTGTGACCTACAGGACCCTCCCCCATTCCCATATCTCTCTTCCCCATGGGCCATGTCCCCCTCCCCCATCCCTATGCAGTACTATAAATACCTAGAAGTAGATTTCACCATTACTAGACATAAACATTAGATGCTAGAAATACATAGAGCTAGGTTGAGGTCTGGCTGTCCAAGTAACTACTAGGCACTACTAGGAAAAAAAACAGGACATCTGGCATTACTGGCAGTGCTGGCCCTAGTGACCCTATTTAGTGATGCCAGTACTTCTAGTAATGTGTCATCTTGCTGATGAGCTGTGTGAGCTGTGTGAGTGTCTGTTGCTGTCACATAGGACTTTTTGCATGGTGTTGCCAATGTGGTGCACCAGTGGTGACTTGAACTCATGTGTGCATGTAAGTGCCTTCATATCATGATCCTGTTGCCCACCCCTCTAATTATGTTCTCTATTCTGTGCAGAAGAGGTTTGCACTCACCCTCTCACTTCACCCCTCGCCCCACCCACCCACCCTCTCACCCTGCATCACCCTGCCCTCCACCTCATTCTGACCACTGTTCACCTCATCACCCACCTCTCATCACTGCCCATCTCTCACTCAGCCCTTCCCAGTCTGCCCATCCCACCGACCTCTTGCACCTCCCATCTATCAATCCTTTCACCTCAGCCCTCTTGCCTCCCCCTCATCTGTCTTGTCTTGCCCACCCTGATCCTTGCAGCTCACATTCACCACATTTTTGTGGTCCAGGCCATGCTTAACTGGTCCACAGCCTCAGCCTTATAGTGATGTCTCAGCTCGAGCCAATGTTTTTGAGAAAAATAGCTATAAATCTGAAAACATTTATGGAGATAGATATGATCAGAAGCCGAGGGGTCTTCTGCCAACTCTAAGAGATCAGATCAGCGGTTCTAAATTTATTTAACCATCTTTAACAGCTAGCCAACTCATAGCCACTTTAAAAGACATTAAATAACTCAGGAACAGCTGGTCAGATCGCTTAGATCTGGTAGATGACCCCTTGGCTTTTGCTCTGATCTATCTCCCCAAATATTTTCAGATTTTTAGCTATTTTATTTCCAAAGTTACGCAGCCAAAACGGGTACCAATACAATTTCCTTTTTAGTATCCGAGCCATAGCTGCAGCTGGCTCTCAGCCGAGCCAACCAGCGCTCCACCACGTGTTATGGCTCTGGCTCGGCTCCGGAGCCAGGAACCCCTGGAGCCGATGTCAGCCGCGCCACGCTGCGCCGTGGCAACACTAGCTGACATTTCTCAACATGGTAGTCATATAGCATAGCTGAGTGAAGAAGGTATAGTCCATGTGGTGTATGGGCAAACATGATTTTTTTTTGTAATGGTGGTAACCAGGTGACTCAGGGTTCGATTCCCCACCTGTGTAATTTTTAGATGGGCATGTGACCCTTAGTAATCCACCTCTGGGCATGCAGACACTCAATTAGAGTGATACAGTAGCAGATTCATGTATGTGCCTCCTATGGATCCTGCATCAGACCAACTATTCTTTTTTTCCTGTGGTGCAAGCTTTTGCTTTCCAGTTCAACAGGCTGGCTCCAGGCATCAATGGGTTGACTTTAGTGGTCCTGGGAGTTGTTGGTACCCGACCTTATTCCCAAAAAGGAAGTCCAGGGGTCTAGCCAAACCTGACCCTCCTTCCAAAAAATGTATACAGATGGGTTGTCCTGACCCAACCTTAGGCAGTATTACAGTCAACTCTCTCATAACCCATACCCTTCAGGAAAGGCCCAGAGGTATGGGTTATTGAGGTGTATGGGTTGTCTGGGAGGTCATGTGTGACCAGGTGACAGATCACATGTGTGACTCCAACCATCAATTTTTTGTTGTTGTCGCTCAAGCTTTGTATTCAACTTGTATCTACTTCTGAACAAAGTAGGATGTAATCCTACTTTCTTTCATGCTATGCATCTTGAGGGCCCATTTGTTCTGCCTAAATTTCACCAAATCTGAGTCCAATTTCCATAGAAATGGATCATCCTTGTCCAGAGTGTAACAGCTAAGAGTCAGTGCTGCATGATGGGCCTCCTCACACATTGGAATCAGGTCCACTGGGGGTTCTTTGATATCATCTTGAACCTTCTCCCGTTAATATGACCGCTCCCGTGCTAGCCAGTGAAACAGCTTATATTACAGCTTTTGTGCACTTTCTGCTTAGCGGACCCAGTCTGCGCTCTCTATGCTCTGCAGAGCCTCGCCGACCTTGCCGCGCTCTCGCGCTTTCCCACGCTCTCCGCACACACCTCGTGCTGTATTCCGCGCTCACCCTGCACACCGCTGCACCTTCAGTACATGTGCTGCCGCACTTTCTTGACATCAGCGCTTTCCTGTGCCTTTCACTTGTGCATCGGACCGCGTTCCCGCGCATCGGACCGCTTTCCCGCGCCTTGCCCGGTGTCCCCCTGGCTCCCCCTGTCCATATCGTACCATCCCTACCATACTTTCCTGCCCTCACCCTCGTTCCTGGACTCCTTAGCTATGCTTTTAGTATATAATGCATGTAACTACACCTTAGACCTTAGAGAATTTAGTACCCTTTTCCCCCTCGCGTTTCTGATCTCTCAGAGCTCCGTGTAGCTCACCCCTCACATTCCCGACAGTGCCGCACGTGTGCGCGGCCTTAGCACAGCGAACCCGACGCGTCCCCGACCCCAGCGGCCACCCTTGTAAAGTCTTGTATTCCGCAGAAGCCCGTGCAGACCCGAGTGTCCCTGCTTCCTCAGAGCTCCGTGTAGCTCACCCCTCGTGTTCCCGACAGTGCCGCACGCGTGCGCGGTCTTAGCGAAGCGAACCCGACGCGGCGCCTGCACCGGCGGTCGCGCCTACGAAGTATAGCGTCCCGCGGAGGCCTGCGCGGACCCGATCGACCGGCTTCACACCCCACGAACTTGCAATACTTAAGCTGGTATTTCAGTGCTTAGCACCGGCTTAGGGTATCATCTTTGGTGACCACCGCAGGGGGTGGAAGCATCTTTTGTCTTTTGGCCTCAAGTAGAAGATTTTCCGATCGCGTTTTTAGCTTTCCGACCACACTTTCAGCTTTCCGAGCACGTTTCAGTTTTCTGACTGCATTTACACTTGGTTCCACTCATTTCCGACATTTTGCGACACGTCCCGTGCATTTCTGACATTCACCCGCGTTTTCGGACCACTGCACACTTTCTGCTTTCTGTGCTAGTTGCACCAGCACACTCCGCTCATTCCGCGACATTTTACGACCCACCACAGTCATCCAGCATTCACTCCCTCAGTTTCCCCAACCCTCCTTTGCATTTTCCGACATCTCCAAGTGGCGCACTTCGGCCGACTGTCACCGCATACTTAGGCAGTTCCTTCAAACACTTTTCTTGACACTTCACACATTTCCCCTTTACGACCCGCGGCGTCTCCTGTCAGTTTTAGCACCTCGCCCTTAGTGTGCACAGCTAGCGACCTTTAGCGGCCTCGCACGACATTTTACAGCCACAAGCGCCCTACCCGGAAGCAACCCAAGCCCCAGCGATGCCATTTCAAGACTTGCCATCTCGGCACGAGGAAAGCACACCTATTTTTGATGGCTCAGACCCATGTGAGATTGAGCGCTACTTTGACAACCTAGAGTTCCTGTTCCTCAAGCACTGCATTTTGGATGACTCGGAGAAGAAGCATGCAGCAGTCAGATACCCAGGCTTGGCACCAGAGCAGCTATGGAAGACCGCACCGGCATTCAGCAATCCCACGTGCACCTATGAAGAATTCAAAGCAGAAGTCATTGCACTGTACCCCGAAGCGACTGCGGAGCACGAATACACCCATGCAAGGTTTGAGCAACTGGTTTCCGATTGCACATGCACAGAGATTTGCTCCGAGACAGAGCTCGGAGAATTCTACCGCACATTCCTGCTGACCTCGCACATCCTCATTTCCAAAGGCCGGCTTGGTGTCCCAGAGCAAGCACATGGCTTCCTAGGTAGCTTTGAGCCTCGCTTAGGCACTGCGATCCGATCCCAACTTGAGCAGACCTTCCTGGACCACTTCCCAGAGGACCCATACAGCATCAATGCAATTTATGTTGCTGCACTATACACCCTGGCATGGCAGCGTGCTGCGCTCTTTGCACAAGCTCCACGCCCAGTCCCGGCACTCGTTCCACCCAGCATAGTCCCTCACAAGTCTCACGAGCTCTTGCCACTAGCAGAATTCGCATCGCCACTCGCGTCACAGGCCCCTACGATCGCCCCATCGGAATGGGATTCAAGACAGCATACATCCGCTCAGCAGTTGCACGCGCCGCTCGCACACAGTTCGCGCCAGTTTCCGCTGCCTCTGCCGCCTGCTTCAGCTTTGCGCCAGCCTATTCAGCGACCGCCGCCGCCGATCCGTACATTTCCACCATCGCCAGAACCCGTCTCATCGGCGCTACCCAATCCTGGCCCCAGTGTCCACATCTTTACAAGTCAGTTGTCCGCACCACCCACAGATTTGCCGTGCGTCGTTCCGCCGGTTTATATGCCGAACCCCATAATACCCAAGCCACAGCAATACCCGCCGTCGCTGAGCAAAGCATTTTCATGCACACCACAGTCCCCATTACGTCCACTTGTAGGGACAGCACATACATCACGTGGATGTACTTCTCAGAGTTCTGCACCACCTTTGCACGCGCCGCGCCCCGTTTCGCCGCCTGCGTCGTCCAGTTCTGCTTCGCCCCAATTGTATAAGCCGCCGCCGACGCCAAGATACAAATTTCCGCCGAAGTTACAGGCAGCACAATCCACCCCACGCAAGTTAGTCGCCTCAAGTCCGGCACTGGAAGGACAGCCGTCCGCGCCGCTCACAATCGCGCTGCACAAAGTTTCGCCGCCTGCGTCGTCGGCCGTAGCATTAGCCCAATCGCTCCAATTGCCGCCGCAGTCACATCGCTCATTTCCGCAGGTTCAGCAGCAAGTTCTAGTGACACTATTCAACTCAGCACCAGTGCAGGGTGCACCCTCTTGGAAGCAACGCGCGCCGTTCATACACCCACCGCGTGACAATCCGCGACATCTGCCGTCAACAATACCTCCGCGCAAACCGTCTCAGCGATCGCCGCCATCAATCCCCGTATTTCCCCCGGAGTTAGGGGCCGTGCAATTCATACCAACAGAAATAGCAGCAAGACAGAGGGTATTGCCAAGCCAGCAGCCCGCGCCACCCGCACAGTCGCTGCGCGCACTTTCTCCGCTTTCACCGCCGTCATCAGCCTCTTATCAACGCACACAAACACTGCCGCGGCCGATCTACGCGTTTCCGCTAGCGCCACAAGCATCTTTCACAGCGCCGCCAGACTCTGCACCAGCGATGGGTTCTCGCACTTGGAAACAGCTCATGTCGCCCACAGACACCGTGCGCCCACTTTTGCCGCTCATACAGCCAGACCTTGCTTCGCATCAACAGGTTACACCGCCGCTGCCGACGCCATACACATTTCCACTCGCTTCACAGTCGTGTTCATCCCCACCACCTGATTTTGACTCGGTAACATACTCACATATTTCTCAACAGCCTGCGCCTTCCATATATTCATCGCGCCACGTTTCGCCACCTTTTCCGTTTAGTTTACTTTCGCGCCAACCAGTTCCGATGCCACTGCCGCCAATTCCCGCATTCCCGACCGCTCCACAGCCGCCACAATCGCCATCATCAAACTCAGCCGCCTTCGCACATACACCGTCATATCAGCAGCACACGCCGTTCGGGACCACGCCACGCGAAATACCGCCGCAAATCCCGTCTAACAAGTTGCCTTTCAAACTGCATGAGCTAACGCCGAGACTGACTGCGCCATTTCCGCACGCTCGGCAACCAATTTCACCAGTACAGTCCGACCAACCCACTGCAACATCTTTGCCAGTAGGAAAGCAGTCCGCGTGCTTCACCTCAGCCCCGTGCGATATGAAAACTACTTCGACACTGAGACCCGCAACCCCCGCACCATATCCGACTACACCGACGGCAGTGGAAGTGCGCTGGTACACATTACTGCGCAGGAAAGGAGACACACGGCCGCCGGTATATGTCTTTATACCAGTATGTACCGCACCCACTGCAGTCACACTGTGCGAGGACCCACAGCCTTCCTCACCAAGCCAAGTCACACCTGCATTGTCACCGAGCCCGCCGATGCCAGATAAGGCATTTCCGACTGCGCTAGAGACCACACAACACACAGCACCAGCCCAGCAGTCCAACATGATTGACGCGATACTCGACGCGCTTGTCAAGACAATTGCGGCCCTCAAAAGCGGCATAGAGATACTCCTAGGCAACCCGAGAGGCCCGGAGTCAGGCACGGAGCAAGCAGAGGCAGCATGAAGGCAAGCAGAGCGATGCCGATTCTGCAGCAACACAGTGCATCAGGACAATGAATGCGAGGAAGCGGTCGAGTACATTCTGGCCGGAAAGTGCAAGCACAATGTATTTGGGAAGCTGACCCTTCCATCAGAAGCAGAGGTACCCCGGAGCATCAGAGGCAGGAACCTCCGGCAGCGATTTGACAAGTACCATGAGCAGCACCCAGGCCAGCAGGCCGGCAAAGGATACTTGGAGACTCTAGCAAGAGCGCGGAGGCCAGTACCTCAAGACACAACATGTGCAACCCCCCTAGCAGTAGCAGAGACATCCCCAGAAACAGAAGCAGTGCCCCCAGCACTTCCTGAGGTACCCCGACAGCCACAGTGTGCTGCAGCTCCGGCAAAACCACCAGGCATACTGCCAACAGCAGGCGAGCAGAGCGCATCCCCCCGGCCAGTAGCCATGTCATTCGCCAGATGGATCGGGGAGTATACAGACCTTAGGCAACCATCCCGGTATCAGTGCAAGCATTTCCAGCAGAGGAGGTCGGACCACGGACCGTGCATGCGGGAATCCAACTTTGCGGATATTCCCAAGGAGACTACAGAAAAGTGCGTAAGGTTTCTAGCCCAGAGCACAACCCAGCAACCAAAGTCCAACCCAGAGCGAGCAAGAGCAAGGCCTCCAAAGCTCGATGAAGTACCAGCACCAGGCATAGAAGACTGCGCGATGCACTGCGCTCTCCACTTGCAACCGCACAAGCCGTGGGCTCAATGCAATATCCCCAGTTGGACATGCCAGAAGAGGACTGGGGACAGTCCAAATTTCAGTGGGGAGGAGAACTAGGCCCTACCCCTTTCCGCACTCGCGACATTCATTCCCGACTTCAATATTCAAGTTCTGTGTATAGGCATTTACTTTCCGACTTCATTCCCTCCTTTTCCGACCATAGCAGCGATGCCACCTTAGCGCAGACCCCGGCGGACTCAAGACGCGCTTCCCGCAATAGTAGCGACCAGCGATCGCGTTTACAGGCCGCGCGAAAGTGTGCACAAGCCCCGCATTGTAATCCCGAGGACAGTGCCCTCAGGCCAAGGAGCACCAGCATCCAAGTCCAACCGCAAGTGTTCCAGGAAAGCGCAGACTACTGCGGATTGCAGCGAAGTATATCTTATGTTTGGCAACCCTTATGCACGATTGCAACTTGCGCGGAGATTTGCACAGACAGGGTACTATGATCTAGGTGACCGCTCAGTTGAAGGAGACAGGCCGGAGTTCAGACTCAATTGCAAGCAGGCCATGCGTGCACAGACCGCAGGATTGTGCCGAGGCATTTACCTTTACATTGGCAACAGGTGATCGTGCTTTCACACCGTGCAGTAGTGTGCTTGTGCACTGCATTGACACCGACAACCGCTCTCTCAGAAAGCGATGTAGCGAAGCGCGAGCTCCTTAGCAGCCAAGCCAGATGCGTGCAGACCGCGGCAGCCCGCCAAAGCATTAACAGTATCATCAGAATCACATGCACGCACTCCCGAGCCACACGGAAACATGTGCGGGTACCACAGTCGGACTTTAGCAATCACCCCCTCGGCAGGAAATACCTCAATGCACGAACCCGATTGCGAGCGAGCCACGCACGTGCAGAACCCCGCAGATTAAATAGCGATGCATCTTATGCTCGGCAACCATCAACAGAAGTTATAGACCAGGCGAAGACACGCGCAGACACCGTGTTTGGACCCCAGCATGGACGCACATTGGACAAGGCAGGCAGGCATTCACAGCCGACTACAAGTGAGCCACATATGCGCGCACCTCAGCGCTGCGCCTCTGTGCTGGCACCAGTATTGCGCCACAACACTAGCAATTATAGGCAGTGTGCACAAGCACACAACTAGGGACACCTCCAAGGCCGCTCAGAGACCTCGCAGAACCTCACAATACTTCGACCCCCCCTTCGCCCGAGATACCCGAGACCACAGTTCCCTACATCAACAACATCCCCATCCGCAGGCCTGCCACCCGATACCATTTGCCCGACAGCAGTGAAGAACAGATACCCGAGAACGCGGGGATCCGCCGCTTCGTATGGGAACATTTCCAAGGGCTCAACCAAGTCGTCCAGCGCGTCAAATACAGCGGCGGCACATTCAGCGGGTACAAGTCCCTACTATGTGCCGAAGAGATAATGGCAGTTGGCCACCGCTGCACACCGCAGGGATGCTTGCCGGATCACCTTGCCGACTGTGTGCTGCTTTAGCCCAATTGCAGCCCCCTCCACATCCAGCCACATACCGCGAGTCCGAGCGATCCCGAAGCGACACAACACAAGTCCGGCTAACTGAGGACAGTTAGTATTTTAGTGGGGAGGAGATAATACGACCGCTCCCGCGCTAGCCAGTGAAACAGCTTATATTACAGCTTTTGTGCACTTTCCGCTTAGCGGACCCAGTCTGCGCTCTCTATGCTCTGCAGAGCCTCGCCGACCTTGCCGCGCTCTCGCGCTTTCCCACGCTCTCCGCACACACCTCGCACTGTATTCCGCGCTCACCCTGCACACCGCTGCACCTTCAGTACATGTGCTGCCGCACTTTCTTGACATCAGCGCTTTCCTGCGCCTTTCACTTGTGCATCGGACCGCGTTCCCGCACATCGGACCGCTTTCCCGCACCTTGCCCGGTGTCCCCCTGGCTCCCCCTGTCCATATCGTACCATCCCTACCATACTTTCCTGCCCTCACCCTCGTTCCTGGACTCCTTAGCTATGCTTTTAGTATATAATGCATGTAACTACACCTTAGACCTTAGAGAATTTAGTACCCTTTTCCCCCTCGCATTTCCGATCTCTCAGAGCTCCGTGTAGCTCACCCCTCACATTCCCGACAGTGCCGCACGCGCGCACGGCCTTAGCGCAGCGAACCCGACACGTCCCCGACCCCAGCGGCCGCCCTTGTAAAGTCTTGTATTCCGCGGAAGCCCATGCGGACCCGAGTGTCCCTGCTTCCTCAGAGCTCCGTGTAGCTCACCCCTCGCGTTCCCGACAGTGCCGCACGCGTGCGTGGTCTTAGCGAAGCGAACCCGACGCGGCGCCTGCACCGGCGGTCGCGCCTACGAAGTATAGCGTCCTGCGGAGGCCTGCGCGGACCCGATCGACCGGCTTCACACCCCACGAACTTGCAATACTTAAGCTTGTATTTCAGTGCTTAGCGCCAGCTTAGGGTATCACCGTGCTTGTCTAGCCTCCACAACAGCATTGAATATGTCTTCATCTGTTGTCAAGCTGAGAAAATGAGCTTCATCTGCCGGATTGAGGAGGTCTGAAATGTCAATTTGGTTTGAGTGTTGCAGTGCACCAGTACTCTCCAATTCATCTAGTGCAGTGATAACTTTGTCTTCAGCAACTGCAATAGGGTCTTGAGGGTGGATAAGGGAGGCAATTGGAAGAGTAGGTTGGATGAGCAGTGTTGCATCTGTCATCTCTGGTAAGATATTTGCCTTCTGCCAACAGTGCTGAATGGTAGTTGTGTCAACTTCCTGCCAAGCCCATTGAGCGAGGTGCATGGCCTGAAGTTGATTGATGTTGTATATTTCCGAAGGTGTTATACCTGACTCATAATTGTCGACAGAGCAATGGATGAACACTGCACGGTAATGGGACTTGAAGCACCAGATGATGCCTTGATCCATTGGCTGAATCAGTGCAGTGAGGTTGGGTGCAAAATTTTTGACACAGATGTTTGTGAGGCCTTCAGGAGGGATGTGTCCCAAAAAATTGTCTTGCAACAAGAGGACATGCCTTCCTTTGGCCCTGAGTTTCTGATCCCAGTTGGAAATCCATTCCTGATACAATTTTGTAGTCATCCAGGCTTTTGCATTTGCTCGATACTGAAAACCAAGCTGTGTGCCAGTTTTATTGCAGAAAGCATGAGGCTTTTGAGCCTTTCCAATGATCAGCAGGGGCAGCTTTTCGGAGCCATCTGTGTTTGTTGTGAATGTGTATGTCAACTGAACTTTTTTGCTCTTCATTCCCAATTTCTTCACATTTGAGAGCCCCCGGTCAGGAAGCAAACTGGCAAAAGAATATATTTTGGTATGTAGCAATTGAAAATTTGCAAAATGAAGTGAACTCCCACATAGAAAAGGCCTGTTTTGTCCATGTTGAACACGTCTTGTGCTGCAAACCCAGACTGTTCAATTAGGTCCTGGATTTGCTTTTGTTTGATCTCAACAGTCTCTGGACAGGCAGAAGCAGCCTCTCCATGGCACTTTACTCCCTTCAAACCTGTTCGAAGCTTGCATCAGGAAAGCCAGCCTTCACTCAGTGTTAGGTGCTCATGTCAAGGTATGCCACACATGTCTGCAAAATGTCACCATTTCTGACAGATTGTATCACCAGTGAGCAATAGGCCATCCTCACAAGCCTTTATGATCCAGAGGTCCAGCATCTCTGTGACCTCAGGATGCCGAGAAAAATGTGTGCATTTGGTAGATGAGGCCACACCACCGTCCTGCTGGTACATTGCACACCACTTTGATTCGTCCCTGACCCAAGAAGATATGATCGGTTGCTTCAGCTGGAGGCTGGGATAGATATTGTTGAAATGCCTAGCCATGAGTGACTGATTCTTCCCATTTGCATGATACCAATCAAGGATCTCCACCTGTTGAAAGGTTGTAGCATTCTCCTTCTTCCCTGTGCCAATCTTCTTTGGATGACTTGGATCTGCCACTTGCTCAGGCTCGAAACCTTAGAAAAATGTCAGTGCATCCACTCCGAGTCCTCACCTCCTTTAAATACTCATGTTTTTGCTTTGTCACATTCCGATTGCACCCAGGACCAACCCCCCCACCAGTACCAAGCTCCAACAACTTGTTGAAAACAATTCAGTTGCTTGTATTCAATGCACATACACCACTTTTGTAGTCAGCTGCATTTCCGAGCACCTCCACAATGCATGCTTTGTCCACAAGATTGGCTGCACCATCCAGCAAATCTTGGTCATCCTCAGAGATTGATCTTCTTGCCTTCAATTCAGCCAGGAGCTTTTCCTTCTGTCCTTTATGCTGATTTTCAAGGTTTTTTAGGCCCCATCTGAGAATGGCAACTTGTTGATGAACAGCACAGGGGTAGATATACTCACATAGATGATATGAGAGTGTAGTAGCACAGTAAGTGAGTCAAGCAGAGAGCAGATGTTGTGAACATCTGATACACCAGTGATGAGAAGAGAACTTGTTTCAAGAGAAGGACATAACTAACCTGATACACCAGTGATGAGAAGAGAACTGGTGGACCAGGGTGTACAAGCTACACTACTTATACATGTGGGGTCTATTGTTCTTACACAGGACAATAGAGTGTACTACAATTAAGTAAAGTACAAAGGGAGTGACCATAGTTAGAACAATAACAGGTCAAGACAAAAGAGTGTATGGAAAGACAATAAGGCATCCAGACAATAGGACAATAAAGATAGGGAAAAACAATGAAAGGTAGATACAATAGAAGAACAAGACAATAGTTTGTTATTGTACTACTGCTATAGATAAGATGTCCAAGATCATACTAAGATCTACAGATAAGTCCATGACTATCTAATCTAATCTAAGGGTCCATAGTCCCTAAGTCCATAGAGCTGCTATATGTGCTCAGTACTTATCAACACTTGTGAAGACATCTCTGAGTCTTTCTGAGCCTGCCAGCAATGTGTGAGGACAGCAAGTGCAGAAGGTTCAAGAAGCAAGGCACAGAAAAGACTGGTCAAAGTCAACAAGGAGGATGTTTGCACTGTGTGTTACGACACTAACATTTTACTCTTTCTTTCTCACCCTTTTCTTGGTATTTATGACTCATGATGACTCTAGTAGGACATGTTGGTCTTAGCTAGGTGACATGTCATCTTTACTCATGTGACTCAGTCCTAGTACTCTATTGTTCTCTTATTGTTTCAGTGACGTGTACTGTACTACTGACATGTTGGACTTGTAGTCTCTATTGTTCTCATTTACTATAAAGTCTCATAGCTAGGTAGCCAGTAGCTTTAGACTTGACTTCTTGTATTTGACAGTACTAGAGACAACAAGCAGAAACATCCCCACTCTCACTAGTGTGAACTCCCTCTCATAACTCTTCTCAAAGACCTTGTCTGTCTTAGCAGAGAGTTACTCGTCATCAGAAACTATCTAAGTTCTCTTTGAACTTAGATCTCTTTCACAGAACCACAGTCCAGACCCTTAGTGTTCCTGTCATTGTAAACATAACCCATGTCAGGTGAATGTCCCTACCGTGACATAACACTGTGACAACAGGCAGCTTGGAAAGAATTGCTCGTAACTGTACTGTATTGCACTGTACATACTAGCCATATACAGAGAACTATGAACATATTTTGTGCCTGCACTACTTTGGTGTGTGTCACAACTCGACCATGCTGCACATCCTCTAATTTAGTTGAAACATGGGGTTAAGCACCCGGTAAGCGCCCAAACCTATGGGTTATCGACTGCAAAAAGGGTATGGGCTATTGGTTATAAGGGAGTATGGGTTATGCATATGAAATTCCTGCATACCAACCTGGGATATTTGAAAAAGTATGGGTTATTGGAGAGTATGGGTTATCACAGGTATGGATTATGAGAGAGTTGACTGTATCAGGGGGCCTGTTCACAGTTCGGCCTGAGTGCCCGAACCGGACCCGGTTCAGGTTCGGGGTTCGGAAAAAATGGACTCCGAACCGGACCGAACCGGACCGCGGCATCCCTAGACCCTGCTCGAGATGTTTGACTTTCAGATCGATGAACATGTTTCTGTAGTAACAGTTGAAACCTCCTGCGTGTCTACACAACCCCGACTCTATCCTCCGCCGTGCGCAAACGCTTCTCCATCCGCATCCTACGTAACTGCTTGCTGTCGCGCACACCAAAACCGTCACGGAAAACCATGCGCACCTCCTCGAGGCTCAGCCCGGCAGTCTCGGGAAAGCAAAAGACCACAAAGGCATAGCTAAGCGCGCACAGCGCCGCATAGAAGCCGAATGCCCCAGAAGGGGTGATATGCGCCATGAGCGAGAGGTAAGTAGCGCCGATCAGTAAGTTTATCGACCAGTTGGTGGCGGTGGCGAGGGAGGTTCCAATGCCACGCACTGGACCCACACGGGAACGGGCGTGGTAGTTAGCAGGGCATCACCGCAGCTTGGATCATATGCCTCACCTTCGAGAGAGAACAGCTCGCCTTGTTGCCAAGGTACATTTCCCAAGCCAGTGGCGTAAGATGCGACGAACGCGATCATGGAAAAAAGCACGACGCCAGACCAGCCACGCGAGTAATGCGTGCCATCTACCAAGATGTTTCCCGTGTTTCGAGTCATGACTAGGTCACAGCTCTCTTAGTCTCATTCGCCAAGAGAAAGGGAATATAAAACAAAGGCGTACAGTGGAAGGCCACACTCGCCAGAAGGAGACCAAAGACCATGCCGGGCATCGACCAGAGCAGGATACGGCGACGCCCGATTATGTCGATGTACTTCAGTGCGAAGAGCGTGAACAGGAAGTTCGTCCCTGATACGATGAGCCCGACCGCTGTTGGCTGGTTGAAACCGATTTCTTTGAACAATGTTGCAGAGTAATACATCAAAGTATTGAAGCCACAAGCTTGTTGAGCGAACTGAAGTCCGCAGGCGACGACTGAGGCTCTCGGATGAACTCTAGTTGGACAGCGGAGAAATGTGATGCATCACGTACTTAGAGCACGGCGATTGACAGGAACAAAGAGTATGGAACGAAAACGTTCCAAGAAGGTTGTAGTTTGGACAATTTCCACGCTCTGTTTCACGGCTGCTTGCAAAACCATGACCTAACAATATCCGTTCCATCAGCCGCGTTTATCGCCAGTCACTAGGAAAGAAAACCTTGAAATCTAGATGATTTGGGCTCGTATGCGCATAAATCTTCGACAGAACATCGCGTGCCTGATCAACATGTCCTCTCTTGAGCAAGATACGTGCTGTGTGACCAGGCGGGCTCGTGAGATACGGGACTGTGAAGAATTACAGTAATACTACGACTTACGTGACTCCGGAAGAAAGAATAGGAAGATCAGCTGCAAGACCGCGGGTATTGTACCAAGCCCGAACATCCACCTCCAGCCTCCATGAACGTTTGCGAAGCCAGCATCTATGCCATAGGCCACTACCTGTCCGAAAGTGATCGCGACGACATTTATGACGACCATCCGCCCTCGCAGACGTGTCGGTGATAATTCCTGGATGTAGACAGGGGCAACACAAGCTGCAATGCCGACACCCCAGCCGACCAAGAAGCGCGTGCCAATCTCGATAGCGTCGTCGTCTCAGACTTAGGAATCCCACAGTTTCAATGGATTCGAACACACCATGGCCCAAACTGTATGGCATATTGCCTGTCCAACTGCGCCACTGATGAAGAGGATATCGGCTATGCCGAGTACCGGTCGCCGTCCGACGGCATCGGAGAGTATTCCCGCGGCAAGACCTCCAAGAAGTGCTCCCAGTGTAGTGGAAGATGTGATAAGTTCCTAAAATAGTCCCCAAATGTAAGTTGCGTGGTCATCCTTCATCAATAATATCACCGACTCAACCTTCTGCAGATTGGAAAGGCTCTCGGGACCAAGGTCGGAGCCAATGCTGACGAGAGCACCGGACACGACGCCGGTGTCATATCCTAAGTCGCCAAATGAGTTATGGTGGAGAACAGATAAGCTCGACTGACCGAACAAGAGACCCGATATGCTGCTACAAAATACCAACAACCAAACGAACCACGTCGTCCTTTCCTCGCCCTCAGCAACAAGTACGAGTTCAGATATTTCTCCAGCCGCAATTTTCTTTGCGATGTCGTCTCCTAGAGGCTCTACGTACCCTTCCCTGGTTTTCACCTCTCGTTTCTCGTCGTGACTTTCCATGAAGAGGCGTCGTAATTGTAATAGGTGTACCCTCTCTCCGAGAAAATTGGGGGAAGAAAGTGCACGGAGAGGTGACGTTCCATGTCTGTCCCTTTTGTAGAAGGGAACGAGGAAGTTTTCCCCAAATACGGACGTTTCGAAGACTGCCGCTCCACAGATCGTGGTCGACGTGGTCACTTGACTAAAAGAGAAGTGAGGAAGTCGGAAAAATTGCGCTTGTTATCATATACCTTCCCAATGAGTGCCCCTTCCACAAATTCATGTTCGTGGCGTGCGATGGTGGGAGACTCGGAACGCTATCCTGCCGACCCGGATGGAAAAATAATGAGACTGGGCTTCAAGGTGGGCGTAGCCCCGTCTCTTGCTCTCATACAAAATCTTCAACTCGACATGCACAACGTCTGTGAATGGTTACTGCATTGTGATGAGTAGGTCGACCAGACTTTGATACCTGTTGGCCGACCCAAGAGTGGCGAGTGAGACATCCACGACACTACTTACCATTGCCCGAAAGGGAATGTTACTGCCCTCTTCTCTGACAGTTAAAGTAACACCCTCGAGTGTCCGATTCATCCCGATTAGGATCTTTCCCGTCTTTCCTGTGGCATCTAGTCGGTGCCACATGCCTGGACAGCACACTATGCTGTTTAAATATGAGTAGAGAAGAGAACGTACGAGCTGAGCCTCTGCCCATTCTAAATACGCGGCTATCTGTTTCGGACACATGCAGTTTAGATACAATGTCAGTGTGACTGCCACTCTCCAAGCTAACACCAGCGCGGCCAGAAGGTGCGAGTGTAGTGCGCTTGCTTCTTGCGACCTGGACCCCGAATATAGTCTCGGACACGTGTCGTTGGGCAGAAGACCACCGTGACTAAGTGCTTCCTTAGAACCTGAAAGGAAAGAGGTTGCTAGTAGTCTAGTAATCACCCGCAGCGAATAGATAACGCGAACAAAAAACACCCACTTTCACCGCACGTAATGTCAGCACCAAACGAAACGCAGAGTTGTATGAATGGCCGGAACTTCTCACATGATTTCTTCCGGTAGTCAGTTCTAGGCGATGTTTGGTATTTCGACCCCAGAGCTCATACCAGTTTTGTTCGACTTCAACTTAGAAAATTGGAAAGGGATGTCCAGCACGCAGCGTGAGCGTCATGAAGGGGCAGCTTTAGGTGCAGGCTCAGTAGTAACCCCCGGCAGCGTTGCCGCTGGCACCGAATGAGACTGAACCGAGCCTCCTTGCTTGTCTGACGGCCAAGGCAAAGTTGTCGAGTGGCGTGATGAGAAGCAAACACAGAGTAGAATCATGTACCGTGAAAAAGGACTGTCATATGTAACCTACAACCGTGAGTGACGAATGCCGGGTATGTTAAATTGATGACCGACAGATCTTGAGTGACGGGTGTCCGGACCGTTTCCGGACCGCACCTGGTTCGAGTTACCAGAGTGTTACCAGCATCTGCTAGCTCAAGCTACGCTTTACCTTAACAATGGTAAGAATCATTACCGAAACATAACGACCGAACTCTGACGGGTTTCTTTTTGAGGCTCGTAATGAAGAAAAAGCTCAATCCATGCTCTATCGCTTCCGCGAAGCGCAGGCGGCAGAGCTTGGTCTTGGGACGCGGGGCGACCGGCGACCGCGCATGGCGAGCGCGTGCAAGAGCCTGCGTGAATGCGAGCGATGGAGAGGAGAGATTTTGCGCGAGATCAGTAGGAAGGTTTCGAAGATACAAGATTGTGCGTTTTCCCTTGTCCATATCTCGTTCTGAGCTCGTTGGCTCAAAATTACCCTTCACAGCTGGTCTGACGGACTACGAGGTTCGGGATCTAAACGATGAGATTAATAGACTCATGCGTGAGAAGCGACATTGGGAGAATCAGATCATCGCGTTGGGCGGTGCTAACTATCGGAGGAATGTGGCCATGTTGGATGACGATGGCCGGGAGGTTCCAGGGACGAAGGGGTACAAGTACGTCACGTCACTTCTCTCTAGAACGCGCCGATTCGAACCTTTTGAAGGTACTTTGGACGGGCGAAAGAGCTGCCTGGTGTAAAAGAGCTCTTCGAGAGCCGCAAAAAGGAGGAGGACGAAGAGAACGCGACACAAAACTTCTACAAAAAGTACACCAACCAGGGTCCAGCGTACTTTGGCGACCTCGACGAGGTAGACGGGGAGCTTCTCAAATACGAGGAGGCAGCAGAGGAAGCAGGTATGTAATAATACTTGAACGCCCTTGTAGCGCGTTTCGACTGCATGCATCTCATACACCCAACACACGACAGGATGGGAGGAAGCACATGCTCACATTCGTGAAGTGTTAGGCCTTCCTGACGACACAACATTGCCCCAAATACCGCGAGGAGCCACTGCGCCGTCATCCAATATCCCACCTTCTGATAACCCACCCCCAACGGCGCCAGATGGCAAGCGCAAAGCCCCCGACGACGGCAGCGACGGAACCCAGGTACCAGAATCTGACGGCGAACTTGCCAAGCGCTCGAAGCCGGGCTCACTGGTCCCTCCCCCTCCCGACACGCATGCAGATACCGCTGCAACGACATTGGCGCATGCCCACGCAGCTGCAGCTCACATTCCCTTTTTGTCGGTGGAGAGCCTTCTGCCGCCGAAGATGCCGACGAAAGAGGAAATGGAAGGGGTGCTTCTCGAGCTACGCAAGCGCGCGCTGGTCGAAGAGTATTTCGGAAACTAGCGTTGGTGCTCCTTCATTGTCCATGTCTTTGTTGCAGCCATCTCCGCCAACGGGAATACAGTTGTCTCATTATTTAAGAATCTAGTATTTGATTTAAACTATACAACATAAGATTGCGCGCTGCACTGGCCAGTATAGTCCTAGTAAGTAGGAGCGAGTATGACAGATATGAGGACGGAGGAAAGCGGAGGATCTAAGAATAAGAGGATAACAACTGCATTACCCCGAATGCGACCGTTAAGAATCCAAACCTCGACGCCATGAAAACCACGGCGGTTCCCTTGACCAGCGTCGACCCACTGATACCGAGTGTGGGTGAAGGGGCAGCAAGTTCAGCCGTCGCTGCCTCCTGCGCCGACAACCGGACTGCTGATTTCTCGGGGCGAGGAATCGCCTCCATCCCTTGCGAGGGCAGGAACTGGCTCACGCGCCACGCTCTCATCCACTTCCAGACGTTCTCCTCCCCGAGCCGCCTGGCGCCTTCCGCCAGCACGCTCGACACACGGATCGCACGCGCAGTGTCCAGACGCGCGACGCCGAGGGGCTCCCACTCGGGCCCGATGCGTGCAGACTGGAAAAAGCTGAACAGACGCAGCGCCGGGTTGGCTACCTGCTCTCGCTCCAGCTCCGCGGCGGAGTAGGACTGCGACGCCTTATGTGCCGCTGCGAGCTTGGAGAGCCAGTCGTGGTACGGGACGAGCGGGACGCCGAGCGAGGATGCCACGGGAGCGATGAGCGTGTTGAACGGGACGCCGCGCGGGTGGGAGACATGGAGCGTGTGGGCGCCGGGCTGGAGGTCAACGCGCGACATCTCGAGCATCGCGGCAGCAGCATCGGGCGCGATAATCCATCCTACGGGCTGGGCGTTCCGTCAGCAACAGCTTGGGGGTCAAGTCGGAATAGGGAATGGACACGCACGCCATCGACGCTCGGAAGACATCCCAACGTGAACGCAGACTTTACGAGCGATGGGAACCACTCGCTCTCGTTCCAGGTGCCGCTCCCATCTCCACAGACCTGGCCGAGACGTACTACTACGGGTCGCAGTGCGGTACGCTCCGCAGCTGCATCAAGGATGCGTTCCGCTACCCACTTCGACTCGGAATAGCCAGTGCCGACGGCAATCTCTGGGTTCGATAGAACTTCCTCTACGACTGAGCCCTTATTCTCGAAGTCTAATGGGTAAGATCAGTTACAAGGGTGAAAGCAAAGCCGGCTACAGGACACACTGATGAATACAGAGATAGAAGAGACAAAGAGTAGGTGCGGGGGGCGCGCGAGGGGTGACGTAATCGCAAAATCGACTAGGGCGCGTACGCCGCAGATGCCATCTTCGAAGGATGCCAAGGACAAGTTAAGATTGATTTTCCAGGCTATCGGTGTACTCAGCACAGTCAGCCAGGCGATAGGAATGCTAATCGTACCATTGTGAACAATATGCGTGACCGATCCGTGGATCTATGTAGTCATGTCGTAACAGTACTCGTCAGGTACTCGTTGAACTAAATGAGATTTCACATACTTCTCCATATAGCCTGTCATTCAATGCCAAAGTGGGCGCATTTAGGTCTCCCTCAAGATAAACCAGTTTCGTAGACGAAAGGAGGCTCATGTCCAACCCGCGCTTCTCGAATGTTGAACGCTGTCGGGCTTCTGAAGTCGAAGTTCGTGATGGCCTGTTAAACGCATACACCCGAACGACTGCCGGCGATGCAAGTAACTGAGCGAGCATATTTGAGCCGAGACCGCCAGTCGTCCCAGTCAATAGATATGTGTCGCCAGCAAGCAACGAGGTGCCAGATACGTTAACAGCCGGTCGTGCGGGGAAGGTTTCTGTGTATTTTTCCACAAGCGCCTGTAGCTCCTGCCCCCTTTCTCTGGGACCAGCGCTGAGGGCAGACTGAGGATTTGCAACTGCCCTGCATAAGAACGTCGCCATGCGCTGGATGCTGGGGTGCTCATATACGAAGGATGCAGAAACAAGCTTCGCTGCCTCGGGCTTTGTCTCTCGAAGCCCATGCAGGACAGAATTGCGAACATACGTTGACTGTAGACTGTAAGATAATGTTAACAAACAGCAACATAGACACTTGCAGAGCTGTGCACCTGTCGCAACCATGCTGGAAGATGTCAATATCGTCTGCCACTTTCTGCTTCATTACCTTAAGAACAATTCGCCGCACGTAGTCCAACGATTGCGACAAAGTCCACTCGGAAGGTGGCGGAAAATCAACTTGTGAAGTCCCCTCGACGACATCGTATAAGGTGCTGATCTCCTTATCGTAGTCCTTGAGGATTGCCTGTCGCCGTGCTGTCATCTTTGCCGTGTATACAAAAGGCTTCGACGGGGATGAGACAAGTATCATCTGAAGGGTCGACTAGGTGAGCTCAGAATGAAGCGGATGTGACCAGTTGTACGCGCCTCCTTGAATAGGCGAGAATGTTGAGGAGCAAAAGCGTTTAACCGCTCCACGGTCGGCCTGCACACGTCAAAGTTGAGAACCCAGGAGACAAAACTAAGGCAAAAACTCGCCAAATCAAGTTGCGGAACTCTTCCAGCTCCACTTCATTATTGGGGTCAAGCGCGAATTGAGGCTTAGGGTCGATGAGAACGCCATTCTGAAACCTGCCCCTGCCAAACATGACCGTTGATTGAATATGTGGATCCTGGGCTAGGATACCCTCTGCAAACCGACATTAGGCATTTAAAATCAGAATCAAAATCTGATACAATCCGTACCCAGAGGCCCCGGGTTCGTCTTCTCTCCTGTTGACAACATGATCTGATCGTCTTTTCTACCATAAATTTTCCACAGGCCAGGCCTCGTTGGGTGAGGCAACAGCAGATCAGAGGTGGCGTATGCATCCTTGCCGTCTATTTGGGTGTTAAATACTATGGGGTGGTGCAGGTCGTGGTCCTGAAATTTCTAAGCAAAAATTGAGGCGCGAAGTAGGACAGTCTTACAACGAGAACCAGTTCAAATGTTCCATCACCTTGGGATACAAATGTGGGACGACAGTGGGAAGACACCGTGAAGTACTCCCAGTCTTTTCCACGGGAATGGCCTGTCGTGATGAATTAAGTATGGAGGCAGAACGAGCAGAAGACGGTCGCACTTGGAAGCACTGTGTTCAACACACCACACTCGGTACTACAGTGCATCAACGAGAGACGACAAGGAAATGGAACCAGCGTGCCTACCATCCGTACTGGGAATGTATGGAGATCCCTTCACGTGTGAAGAGATCTCCTACTTCCTCGGGGAGTGGGCCTCCTCCCCACATCTTGAAGGAATATAAGATGAGTTACATAAAACGACAATAGTTGCGTTAAACATACCACCGCCTTCGTGGTTTTGAGATAATCTAGGGCGACAGGGCTGCGCGACCAGGCCTATGATAGGTACGCCACTCAATGGCATAGTACCAACAAAGAAACGATCACGTGCCTCTAAAAATGTCGGTGCAGCTGCCCCGATGGAGCACTGTGTAGCTATCATCCCTTGCAGTACATTTTGGGGGTTGGGCAGAACAGCTGGAAAGGCTGGCTTGAAGACAGCCATCACTACACCTACGGATACCTGCAGACCCATAAGGACGCCGAGACATGGGAGAAAAAGGCACACACCACTAGGGCGATTTGAAGGACACCCATTCCGTGGAATACTGGCATGGCATGACAGGACATAATTTGTCCACACAAATCCATTTCTCCCCACCCTGATCGCATATGTTACTACAAATTCAGCGGCATGGGGGAGAAGGATAACGTACAGGGAATGGTGCACAGAGTGATGACATGACTGTGCGTCCATACTATCGGCTTTGGAAACGAGGTAGATCCTTCACACAGAAGTCGGGTGTAAGTACCTCGATGGGGTAGGTCATGTGCTTACCAGAAGAATGTAATATCAATGCTGGTGCATGGAGATCAAACTTGACCGCAGGGTAGTAATTAAAGTCGGTGTGGGTGCAATCCCGCGGATAGAGATCTTCGAACTGCGGCATGTTGGAGACTGGAGTCTCAGGATGCCCATCCGCCCGAAGTAACTCTAGAGAAGAAGTGGCGAGCCTCTGGAGCATGGGCTCACCACCCACCATCAGGTGACGCGCAGCAGATTTCTTCAGAAGATGTGCGATCGCCTCTGGCGAATTCCTCGGTGAAATGGGGAATACAGCAAACCCAGCTCGCATGATCCCAACTTCGGTCGTAACGTAGGTCACGGTATCTACAAGAGGTCAGAGGCAGACATTGCGTAGAATGAGGCACGAACCTCTCGCCGCCAGCGCCGCGACGATAATGGGTCGTCCTTGCAAGGCAGCTGTGACATCTTCCGCGGGAACACGGGATGCTACAAGACGTGCAGCGCGATGAATCCCACGAACAGCTTCAGCCCACAGAATAGTCTTGACCTCTCCAGGGCCATCCTCATAGACAAAGAAAGGATGAGCGGAACTGTTTTTGTGTTGCCAGTCGTAAAGATCGGGAAGAGTCAGAGACTTATCGCTCAAGGGTGGAGCCTTGAACGTCAAGCTGTTCAACACTTGCGTCTTAGGTAGAGCAGACATGGTGGAGGAAGGGGAGAGGGAAGAACTGGCTAGGGAACCGGAGAGCTGGATATGAAAGCCATGCCATGCCCCGAAGGATGTGATGCGATGGAACGCAGTCCGGTAAAGGAATGTTACTCAATAGACCGGACATAGGGGAATGAATATGCTGCGCCGGAAACTGCACGGTGTGGGTGCCGTTTACCCACCGTCAGAAATAATCACAATAGACTCGGAGCGAAGCAAGGGACGCCAATGAACCGAATTAGTCACAGCAAGAAACAAGCGCCCGCGCAGAAGGTTGTAATAGGTCGCCCGAAACATCATTTCTTAACACATATCATGCATGCGAAGTTGCGATGGCAGTGTTCGGACGGACGAAGTAGTACTAGTAGCACCAGGCGGTCGTACGAAACAACTTCAACTAGTTGAACTCGGATGTACTCGGACTCGGATGTCCGACACATGACTAAGCCGGCGCATCAGCATGATCGCGCGCCATCCTCGTTCCCACACAGCATTCCTAAGTTCGCAACAAACACCATCTCAACACTGTGATCCCCCACGCGTCGGTGTTCCGCGGACGTCCATAGATTCCCAGCCGATTATTTCGTTGTTGGGCCCAAACTGAATCCGGTCAGTAATGGAGCTTTTTCTAAGCCCCACCAAGTCCCACCCTTACTGGCGACTAATCCTTGGACTAATCTAGCCTGGACCGAGTCTAAGGTCAGCCTCACGGACATTTTTATTTATTTCGGGGTCACTAGGTCATTGCATCGAACTTGAAAATGGAAGGGAAGGAAACGCGAAAGAGGGCAAGTACCAACAAAGCCCGCGGAGGACTTACCCCATCTTCGCATCGGCCCGAGCTACGAGATAATAAGCTTCTCGCAGCTGCCTTATGTCGGGGGTGTAATTACGAGACACAGAATCACTGGCCATCATTGCATCATCTCGCGATTAGTATAGCTGTCCGGCTTAGTTGGCATAACGTGGGGGCGAGGTCCTCGCTGGGAATTTGCCTGGCGAGTGGGAAAAAATCTCAATTCATAAATGCGCCACCGCGCAGAGGATCATGCAAACGATTTCGACGCGTTGATTCTACGCAGGATAGCGCAGACAGTCCTAAATGGTTCCTAGCCCTGGGAAATCCATTTCAGATTTCAAAGCGACGCGACCAAGATTGGGAGATGCCACCTCAAAACCACTGGTAGGACATCGTTACATCAAGCCCGGTATGACATGGACATACTATCTATAGTGTGGTGGGTGAGTGGATAGCAACCATGGGTGATTGCGAGTATATTTCGAGTCATGCGACACCCATTCAAGTTTTGAATCAAGTTCCGAATGCACTGGTTTCATATAGCGGCGCAGTGGAACCCCAATTGAGATATGTGTTTTTAACAACTGAGCAACGCGGTCACGATTGCCTACAACTATAGTATCGTGAGGGTCCCCTACGCGGGCGCCGGAAGAACCTAAGTAGAGCTCTATGGCTATTTGCGGTTATGGAGCACTATATACGAGAGCCGCAGCGAGATGGCTAAGATCAAGATAAGATAGCTATTTCGCGATTCGCATATTTATACATGTTTGTCTCAATCTTGATCTCAATCGTACTGTAACGCATGCACGCTTCTCAACATTGTTGTCATAAACTTCTAACTCAGGCACGAATACATCAATATGCATCCAATCTTTTCAACTTTACCCCAGTAGTCACGACAGAACATAAGACTCGATCTTGGCCAGTCTATCACATGTCACACGCCACCGTCACGAATCACGCCGTGCTTAGTTCATTTTGCGGATGACGACGAATGAATGGATCAAGCCAGTAACCCTTCTGGAACTTGAAAGGAATTCGCCCTGACTATCATATCTCCGAGAAAGGTGCTGTATGCGATTCACCGAATTGCTCATCAATCGTGTGTCTGCTCCGACTCCATGAGTCGAGCTCGTCCTGGCAAGAGTCCTGGGTAAGCGGTCGGCCTGAGGTAACCACCTTGATCCACTGGCAACGGTTGATCAAAACCGGATGTTCACCGGCATCGAAGGATAGCCGATAAGCCCCCAAACCCGCGCTCGCCGAAGCAGTGTAGCCATTGGTATATCACATCAAAGTATCAAAGTATCGTGCCTATTCGTAGGTTTCAAGCATTAATCTCAGACCTGCAATAAGTGAGTAATTCGAGGCCAGCTACAACTGCACCTCTAATTCCATTTTATCCGTTACATTATATCAGCCACCCCAGGAATGCTACAAACATAAGGCCATGTTTTGGGTGGAGGCGGTCTTAGCCAAATTATTCTACCTTCGGCAAAGCTGGGAAAAAGCGATTTAAATTCCGTTGTGCTCGGGTGGGTGTGAGCACTCACTCCTTGCGCACTGCTTGGTCACGTAGCACCTACTCGGCAACGGTGTACATGGTCGACGATCATGATACCATCATCTCCGATTTCCTATCATCTTGGACTCATTGAGTCAGCACCCCGACTACCGTTACTTCCGGGCTGATATGCTCATCCTTCCTTGTTGTCGGAGTTGGGCCCCAGAGCTAGGAATGATTGATCCTTCCACTCAACGGTTAGTGGGACCGGACAGCGCCATGAGAATTCCGCCGTGAAGAGCTGACTGGGGAATCAATCGTATATAAACAGTTGAAGCAGGACCCGAACTAGCCAGCATCATTCTCTGTTCAGTTGTTTTGCTGTTTCATTCCCCAGTACTTCATCTCTTTAGACGTTCATAACTTCAGTGCAATGGCCCCCTCTTCAGAAATCTCTCCCCTTATCAAGTCTCCTGTCCCAGAAAAGCTTCCCTTTCCTCTCGGACTCGTCTCCCCTGGCATCCGACCATACTTGGAACTCATCCGCTTTCACAAAGTGCGTGATTGCACTGTGGAGCCTTCTGAAGGAACTTACATATAATGCAGCCGACTGGGACCATCCTCATGTTCTGGCCGTTTGGTAAGCTCACGTTCATCGATATTTGTAGCATCGGACTTACCGCTGAAATCAGCATGGGGCTTGACGATGGCTGCGTACCATACGAGCTTGGACTTGACAACATTCTGGACTGAGATGTTCAAGTTCTTGATCGCCGCATTCATTGTGCGTGGCTCTGCCTGCACCATTAACGATATTTTCGACCGTGACTTCGATGCGGGAGTCGGTACGCTCAGGTTGATTAGATATCGAGGCTCATCTCTAACGTAATTTCAGAGCGCACCAAGGGACGCCCTCTTGCCAGTGGTTGCGTGTCAGTCTTTGCCGCCGTTGTCTATTTGATTTTCCAATATCTTGCTGGCGTTCTTTTGTACATGCCCTACAAGGGTGTCGCATTCTGGGCAGCGATTGCTCAGCTCCTGCCACTGTACGTTTGTCAGCTAGACTCTACCCGAGTCGGGTGCTGACGGAATGGTGGCCAATGAAGTTTCATCATCTACCCACTCATGAAACGGATCACTTACTGGCCGCAAGCGTGGCTCGGAATTGCCATGAACTTCGGCCTTGTTATTTCCTGGGTTGCCGTCACCGAAAAGGTTGATGTTCAGTTACTCACCCTTTTGATGGTTGGCTCTTGGGGTTGGACCATGCACTACGGTCTGTCTCTCCGTCCCCACATCACTGTACGAAACTGACCTGAAAGCAGATACAATCTACGCTTGCCAGGATCGTAAGGACGACGTCAAGGTTGGCGTCAAGTCAACGGCTGTCATGCTCGGTGACTTCGTTCGCCCATTCACGTTCAGCTGTGCCGTCCTCTTCGTCTCCACGCTCGCCTACGCCGGCATTCTTAACAAGCAGACCCCGTACTTTTTCTGTGTTACCATTGGCGGTACTTCGCTTTACCTTATTTGGCAATACGCCACAGTCGATCTCGACTCGCCTGATAGTTGTGGCTGTGAGTTCTCTGCTGTTGCATCACGGATATAGCTGACTCGACTCATGCAGTAAACTTCATCCGCAACGGTCACATGGGGTGGGTTACTTGGGCCGGTCTCATGCTCGACTATCTTGTCAAGATCGACAAGCTTCCTTTTGCTCTTCCTTTCTGATCATATACTTTTTCGCCCTACCCTTTTTCACAGACTTAGCTATTGTACCACCTAAGTTTAAGTCTTGGTCGCTAGGGATTGGACCTCATCACATCCTACTTCTAGCTCTATTTAACACCGAAGGGCTCTGTACCTGTAAACCTCATTGCCATCTGATAGTAAACAGCACTCTCTATATTTAATGTAGTCAGTCATCCACTAAATATTAAACGTTTCCTCCCACATTCTTAAGAGATTATGGACGCGGGAGTAATGTAAAGTAATACTGTTTTCAATGACAAGCTCACCTCAGTATAAGCGCACAAGGGAGAACGAAGGTCCTCGGAGAATGGCTTATTAGGTGACTACAATCCATAGAACTATACAGTAGGATTCCGCAGCCTGAGAGCGACTACTACATATACGAAT
Organism: Lactarius tabidus; assembly: GCA_963281015.1. Lineage (NCBI taxonomy): Eukaryota > Fungi > Basidiomycota > Agaricomycetes > Russulales > Russulaceae > Lactarius > Lactarius tabidus. The sequence goes on along the minus strand of OY725471.1, from coordinate 1,950,107 downwards.
CCGCGGACATGACCAGGAGGAAACCAGGAGGGTCTAGGTCCGAGCGAAGGAACTGAGCCGAAAATGCAAGAGAGTCGCTAGGATCGTGGCCTGTCGATCGATTTTGAAGAACGGTTTAATCAAATCTCCCGATCTGGATGGGTTGCGACTCTTTGGCGCTTCACAACTCTTCGCACCTTGCCGCGCGCCTCTTACACCAGCATGGCTCCCGACAAAGCCAAATCACCCGAAATCCCGGGGCCTTCGGAGGATTATCCCATAGCTGCGGGTGATGACACCGGCTCCGAGTCTGAAGCCGAAGTCCCAGCAACCGCCTCCGCCGAGTCTGGTTCCTCACGTCCCTCCAAAAAGAAGAAACGGTCAAAAATCTCACGCGCCATTTCCGCGCTCAAAGGCGATTCCGTGCCCCAGTCTGTCGTAGATCAAGTCGTCGCGAAAGTCAAGGAGGAGCACGGCGAGGATTCACCGGCTGCGGACGAAGAGGCCGTGCGCCAGTTGCTCAAGCAACTCAAACTGAAGGACGTGGCCGATGGAAAGGCGGGATTCGGGGGAAAGCACAGGAAGGACGCTGGAGATCATAAGGTACGCCATTCCTTACATCGGACTTCCCCAAAGCCGTTTGAGCTCGACGGCTTTAGTTTTGGGCGACGCAGCCCGTCCCTCGCTTTGGTGAGTCGTGTTCTATATCGTCTCGCAGTCTTCTCATCTTTGGTCAGGCGATAGTGCCCCTGAAGAAGACGGGCACATCGAACCATCGAAGCCCAGAGAAGAGGTCAGGCAAGAACCGTACCCACTGCCTAAGGATTTCGAGTGGAGCATTCTCGATATCAATGACCCTGGGCAGGTTCGGACGCGCCAATCACACACCCGCTAACCTTCCTCACTTTTCTCATTGCAGATTAAAGAGATATATGAACTCCTGTCAGCGAACTACGTCGAGGACGACCAAGCCGCGTTCCGGTTCCAATATACCGCCGAGTTCTTAGAGTGGTGCGTCTCGAGTTTTCATTCGGATAAATCATCGCCGTTCGATCTTTTCCCGACTCTAGGGCTTTGAAACCCCCAGGATGGCATAAGGAATGGAATATCGGCGTTCGTGTTTCGTCAAACAGAAAGCTGGTCGCCTTTATCTCTGGCGTTCCCATCAACCTCCGCGTTCGCAAGAAGTGAGACTATCTTACCCTCCTCGCTGTTGCTAACTACGCGTCTGCAGAGGTCTTAGCGCCGTCGAGATAAACTATCTATGCGTGCACAAGAAATTACGCTCTAAACGTCTTGCACCAGTCCTTATAAAGGAAGTTACCCGGCAATGCCACCTCAAGGGGGTCTTCCAGGCTATCTATACTGCGGGGATCGTGATCCCCACGCCCGTCTCCACGTGCCGGTACTACCACCGCACGTTGAACATCCCCAAACTCGTCGACGTCAAGTTCACATACGTACCCCGCGACATGACCATCGCCCGAATGATCCGGCAGGCCAAAGTTCCTTCTATTCCCACTCTCACGCGTTCCGGCCTCAGGGAGATGGAGGAGAAGGATGTGTCGGCCGTCTCAGAGTTGTTCCGGAGGTACATGGAGCGCTTCGACATGATCCCGTTGTTCGACGAGGAGGATATACGGCACCAGTTTCTTAGTGGGCGCGGCACTGGAGAGAGAGAGGCGTCATCGGGACGTCGTTCGGGCCAGGTTGTTTGGACGTATGTCGTCGAGGTACGCTCCTCTACCTTGTTTCACGTCTCCTTTCGCTCAATACTGCCGCTTTGCAGCACCCCGAAATGCACGCGATCACGGACTTCTTCTCGTTCTATACATTGCCTTCCACCATCGTGGCGCATCCGCGGCATTCACTCCTAGAGGCCGCCTATCTCTATTACTACGCGTCCGACACCGCCTTTGTAGAGAACGCGGACGATCTCGGGCTCCTGAGGCGTCGATTGATAGATCTTGTCGGCGACGCGATTATCTTGGCCGAGCAAGCGAAGTTCGACGTCTTCAACGCACTCACGCTGATGGATAACCCGCTCTTCTTGCAAGAGCTCAAGGTGAGGCTTCCAGGGCTATGACGCTGTTCGTTCCTCGAAGACTCACGACAACTCACTGTACAGTTCGGATCGGGCGATGGCTTGCTCAATTTCTACCTTTATAACTGGCGCTCAAAGGGCCTCGCTGGGATGAGTGCCACGGAGGATAAAGCCGCGGGGCGGGGCGTCGGAGTGGTCATGCTTTAGCTGAACATTTGAAATACCCTTCGAAGTGGGACGGCTTTTGCATCAGGGGATCATGCATGGTAAGTGTAAGCAAGGCTGGTACATGCACGAAACGGATGTGATAGGTTATTTTTGTACTTCGTTTAAGTTGATGTTCAGTTACTCACCCTTTTGATGGTTGGCTCTTGGGGCTGGACCATGCACTACGGTCTGTCTTTCCCTCCCCACATCACTGGACGAAACTGACCTGAAAGCAGATAAAATCTACGCTTGCCAGGATCGTAAGGACGACGTCAAGGTTGGCGTCAAGTCAACGGCTGTCATGCTCGGTGACTTCGTTCGCCCATTCACGTTCAGTTGTGCCGTCCTCTTCGTCTCCACACTGGCCTACGCCGGTATTCTTAACGAGCAGACCCCGTGCTTTTTCTATGTTACCATTGGCGGTACTTCGTTTTACCTTATTTGGCAATACGCCACAGTCGATCTCGACTCGCCTGATAGTTGTGGCTGTGAGTTCTCTGCTGTTGCATCACGGATATAACTGACTCGACTCATGCAGTAAACTTCATCCGCAACGGTCACATGGGGTGGGTTACTTGGGCCGGTCTCATGCTCGACTATCTTGTCAAGATTGACAAGCTTCCTTTTTCTCTTCCTTTCTGATCGTATACTACTCTTTTTCACCTACCTCATCACATCCTACTTCTAGCTCTATTTAACATCGAAGGGCTCTGTACCTGTAAACCTCATTGCCATCTGATAGTAAACAGCACTCCCTTTATTTAATATAGTCAGCCATCCACTAAATATTAAACGTTTCCTCCCACACTCTTAAGAGATTACGGACGCGGGAGTAATGTAGACGAGGAGCGAGGGTATTATTAGTAGTAAGCAAAAGTGTTGTGCGGGTGAGATAAGCTTCATCATAGACTGTACCTTACTCAACCACTGCCCACCGAAGGCAGAACTCCAGTAATATATCCGCCTGTACACAGACGTAGCCAATCTGGGCCGTGAATTGAGACAAGGTAAAGTAACACTGTTTTCAATGAGAGCTCACCTCAGTATAAGCGCACAAGTGAGAACTGAGATCCTCGGAGAATGGCTTAAACGACTACAATCCATAAAAATGCATAGCAGTATTCCGCAGAGCGACTACTGCATATACGAATCCGCGGACATGACCAGGAGGAGACCAGGAGGGTCTAGGGTCCGAGCGAAGGAACTGAGCCCGAAATGCAAGAGAGTCGCTCGGGTTTGCACGACGTCTCCATACTAGAACATAAGAATCATATTGAAACACATCCACCCATTCAGAGGATAGTCTTTGAGACGGTAAATCGGAGTGCCGCGAGAGAAATGGAACTGACATAAGTTAGGTCGAGCGGCGAAGACGTCTACTTCAGATCTTACTTCAGATAGCCAACTTAAGGTGAGATGAACGGGGCCGTGGCCTATCGATCGATTTTGAAGAACGGTTCAATCAAATCTCCCGATCTGGAGGGTTTGTTACATAACGACTTGGCGCTTCGCAACTCAGTGGCGCTTCGCATAAACCCACTGCAGCTCTCTATCACCACCACTTTGATGACCCATGTCGCAGCACGACCTCGTCGAATCCTCATGGAATCCACGTAAATCGTACTTTTTTCTTGCTGCCCTCGCCTTCGTCTTTTTTCAAGCTGGCCTTCTCACTGGGCACCGGTCAACTGAGAACTCTTTCCCTAAGGCTCCCACGACGAGTTTGCAGCTCGGTCGTTCTAGTTCCACCCGACTCGCTGGCAATGTTGTTGACCACCCGATACCACGCCTCATGGCGGACGCAGAGCGTCGATTCCGTGCATTGCTATCGCGCCAGAGTCACTCTCTTCGGGGTGCCATCACAGAATACAAACGCCGATACGGTCGAAACCCACCCAAGGGCTTTGACGCGTGGTGGCGCTTCGTGCAGACGAACAAGGTGAAAATCGTTGACGATTACGATGGCCTCGTTAGCGACCTCGAACCCTTCTGGGAAATGTCGGGTGCCGAATTCAGACTGAAGGCGTTTCAAGTATGTGCTTCGTATCGCTATGCTCGGTATCAGCCCTCTAACGCTTTTTTTCCGACGCTAGGCGGCCCAGGACATTCCTTCCGTTGATTTGGTACAAATACGAGGCGGTGAGGCAGAGGCAATGAATATGAAGTCACGCACAGACAGGGACGACGTCAGCATGCGGGCGCGTTTTTTCCTGAAAATGATAAATAAGTTTCAACATACGGTGCGACTCCCCTTTCGTCCAAGAGGACCATCCAATAACCCCTCTTCCCTTCAGCTTCCAGACATGGATTTTGCCATCAACGCTCGAGCCGAAGGCCGCGTGCTTGTACCGTGGGAGTATCGCAACTATCCCAACATCACCCGCCAGGAGTCTTCCGGTATATCCTCGGCTTTTGTTCTCTCTCCATAGTATCTAATCTACCAATTCAGTTTCCGTTCCTGATTGGAAGGGAGCAGGTAGTGTGTGGGAGGCTTATCGTCGTGTTTGCCCTCCACACTCTGCAGCCCGACGGCTCATGAGGTCAATGCAGGCGACTGGCTCTAATGGCACCAATAATTACTTCCGTCCCTCCGAGTCGTTCCCTGGTCCCGATTTTACTTTTACCGGGGACATCGCGGGAAAATTTTCATTCTGCGACAACCCTTCCGCTCACATGATGCAGGGTCATTTCTTTTCTGACTGGCGCACTGTTCCTTCTCTGTATCCAATTCTTTCACCTGCCAAGGGCTTGGGTTTCGGTGACATCAAAATCCCCAGCCATTATTACTATGGCACGACGCGACGTTATACATATGCGTGGGACGACGTTAACTTGGAGCTCAAGCGATTGGATAGCATGGAAATACCATGGGAGAAGAAGGACAACAAGATCTTCTTCCGCGGTGCCAACACTGGTGGGGGCAGTTCGCCGCGTGGTTTCTCGCCCTACTACCAACGACATCGGTAGGCTCCTTGTTTATCAGCATACGAATCTCTGACATTCTTTAAGTTTCGTCCAATTAGCAAACACTACTTCTGAAATCAATCGCACCATCGTCTTTGCGGACCCACCTAGCTCCACGAACTTCGTTTACGCCTCCGTTCCCATCGCATCTCTGAATCAGGAGATCATGGATGTTGCCTTCGTCAGCTCGATCGACCATGATAGCTATCCTGGTGGCCTTGACCAACAAGTTCAAGACTATCGTTTTGACGATGCGGCAGTCCTAAGCGACCACTGGGCACATAAGTACCTTCTCGACTTGGACGGAATGAGCTACTCCGGGAAATTTTTTGCGTTCCTGGGGTCTGACAGTGCCGTAATCAAGTCTGGCGTTTACCAGGAATTCTTCTCTGATTGGATACAACCATGGTGCGTCTCTAACATATGCGTTTCCTTGCTGCGATTGTAAAGATTTGGCGCGTGTGCTCAGGCTCCACTACATCCCGCTGTCGACATCATATGCCGAGATATACAATATCCATGCCTTCTTTTCGGGTGGTATAGCTGATGCGCTGGTTACCGTGAACTCTACCATGCAAGGCGTGCCACGAACCCAGCGCATACCTCTCGATGGGGATAGACGCTTACGGCGCATCGCGCGTGCGGGAAAAAACTGGAAGAATACAATGGGTCGTCAGGTCGATATGGAGGGTAAGCCCGTTCGCTTATGGCACAGGTTCTATCACTTATGCGCAGCGTGGCCTCACAGCATATGTATATCGGTTGTGCTTAGAATACGCCCGGCTCTCAGCGGATAATCGTGATAGCATGGACTTCACATTATGAGAATTTTTTGGCATGACATTTGGGCATGACCACGTCACTTATTCACTTGATAGAACTGTAGAGTATACAGCTACCTACTACTTATCGTATACGCTACACCATTGCACTGTGGGTCTCACTGTTCATACATCATGCTAATGTAGGCTTTACTCATCTCTTGATGCGGTGGTGTTGTGCTTATGCCAATGAAGATGTGTCGAGATACTATGTATGTACAAGTGTGACTGAATATCAGGCCTCAGGCAGTATTCCAAGATCTCGCGCCTCCCTCGAAAATGCTCGCATTCATGAGTCGTTATCTAAGCAGTTTAACGTTCAACGTTGGTCAATCGTTTGGACTACGCACAGACACTGTCAAAGTCTTGGAAGGGTGTCATCTGCTTGGAAGGCCGAAATTTGTTGCGTCTGATTCATGTTAGCTATAAATAGCACTGCTCTAAACAAAATAATAACATCCTCAGGTCACATATCTCATTAGGAAGGGGTAGCAGCCTGACGCTACATCCCAAAAGTGTATCATGGACAAGCTTAAAGGAAACAATTCGTTTCGACATGTCGCATTGACCGAAGAGAGCATCAACGAGGTGCTGCACCTCGCGATCGTAACGCAAGTGGACTATGAGTGTTGTCAAGAATATGTGGGCGATGGCTGGTACAGATGGACGAGACCTACTGGGCATTTCTGTAAAAGCCAGGAATCACCATGGAGCGATGAGTGAACCTCGTTCAGTATGGCGCCTAAATTGTGAATGTCTGGCTTTATTTGGGCACGTACGGCTTCAACTTCACGTCACTCCATTTACTGCAGCAGGCTGCAGCGGAACTGGAACATTCTGCAGACGGTGCAGTGCGATCTTGGTGTTGCTGTCGCTGTTCGGTGATGGAACACCTGGACAGAAGGTAACTATCATAACTTACTTATATATCTTGTCTGAATCCTTATGGGGATGATCGATGACCACCAAGGTTATGGCAGCGAGTCTGGAGCTGTCAAGTATACAACTCATTATCGTCAGGCATGATGCAGGTCGAGAGGAGGGTCGTCAACTGATTATCTGGAAAATTCATTCGAGATTCACTGCCAGCGATGAAACATTTGGGAAAGCCGAATGACGTGGTCAAGTTTCGGGGTGTTTATAAGGACGTGTAGGCCTACCAGTGGGCATGACTTGGAGTGTCGCAAGTCTAAGTCCCGAGGCTTTGAAGTAAATCACCAACCAAGGGCGATGTAAGAATGAGAATATTCCTGAACTCTCAGTAGGACACTTGTGGTTCGAATTTAGAAAACATGGTACGAAAATAAAGTACGAGTTAGGACTCGCAGTTACGTGAGAGTTATCCGTGGAGTCGGTTGGTTATGAACAGTGCTTTCACACCTTCACCGGCGTGACCTCCAGTCCCAACCACAAAACAGACATCCGGATACCCTAGCACCTTTCCTTGGCTGAAACGCGCATGAAATGTCATTCCCATTTCCGTCATTTCCTCTACTGCTGAAACCCACCACATGTCGTTCTATTCCTACATACACTGACGCACAGCTTCCCGAGTGGTTTCGCACATAGGTTGACATCTCAATAGAGGGACGCGATACACGCGATCACCATGCTCCTCACTTCTCAAGAGGAGACGGTGTCAGGAGACTATGATAGGGCCTCCAACGTTGTCGCCGCATTGCAACGATGTATGTTTCTCGAACCAATGACCAGGTTTCCTTTAGTGTCGCCACGCCAGCAACGCGACCAAAGATATGGAGTTTTCCTTTCCGAATGATATGTGACCTCGGCTAATCACGACGAAGAGCACTCGAACGCGCTTTTTTGGGAACTATCGCGTGTCAAACCCTCTTCCCTCCACAGATCCACTCTGATCAGGCTTTCACCCACGCGAACCCCTAAAACCCTTGATCAGAAGTATAGTATGTTGTATAAAGGCTAAAGTTTGTTCACTAGGGCAACATGGAGAGCCCTTGATGTGGAATTATTTTTTGTTTGTTAAGCTACCATGATACATGCTGGCAGCACAACATCCCCTTTCGGCATTGATGTGGCAAATTCCATCTTGTCATGTGGCCACTGTGTCGACCGAATAGCAGAAGACCTTGGTCTCTTGTCATGGAACATGAGGTTTCGGCATGTTTTCTTGATATCGACTGGCGCTTGTCGATTCAACTCGCTTCATGTCCGCGGCATTCTTTGATCTCTGACCTATCTTCATAATCCTCCACGAGACCAACGCTTTGCAAAGCAACGCACCTGCTCTGTGAGACGCGCGATCAGATAAGTGGCCGTCATCAGCGCTTCCCACCTCTATTCGTATTTCACTCGAACGCTTTTCTACCCTGCACCCAGTCTCGTCTCCAGAATGATGCCTTCAGTGATTTCCCCGTTACTCTCACCACCTGCTAGCAATGCCTCTGTAGCGATGGTGCCATCTCCTGCTGTTTCACCAGCAATTGTCGGGCGTAATCTGTACGAACAGCCCATGGGCTTCCGAAGTCCAAGCGTGGATTTCGAGATCGAGCATGTATCCAGTCCCCGGGGGCAGCCTCGACCACCTATGCGTCGCGCGGTGTCGGACTACGCGAATGAGAGCCTTTTGCAATCGAGCATTGCGACCGTCATTGCGACCAAAGCACGACCTTTCGCGATCACTGGACGCATACCAGTGGATCCTGCCTCCCTCTCGTTATTCTTCCGAACAAAGGTAGGTGGCTTTCGAGTGTTTCGGTCCTCTCTCGATTAATAATCCCCCGGCAGAGCGGAATCACCCATTCGCTTGATTTCCCTATCGATGTCGATTATGACACACCTCCTGCTCTCGACGTGTTAATCGCCGCCTGCAGGCCACACCCACAGATAGGAGACGATGCGGATAGCGAATCGCTCTTCTATCCATCAAACCTTCCCCTGACGACTTCACTCGAACTTTCGAATCACCCCATCCTTGAGGCGGTGCGCAACACGCTATTCCCCACGTTGCCAGGCGGTCACTACCTCTACGCCGCACGTGACAAATTGGAGATAGTTCCAACTGGGGCAAGCATGGGTGAACAGGCGCCACCGGGCGACACTCGCGTTGCGACCGTGATCGTTACGCTACCCGTACGCTTCCGTGGGGGTGCGCTCATTGTGAATGCTCCCGAAGGTGGCGAGGAGCGCTTCCAAGGACGTGGTTGGAAAAACGGGCAAATGGAGTGGGTTGGCTACCTGTCAGATTGCACAGCAGAGGTCGAGGCCGTACAGAAAGGCTGCCGTATTACACTCTCATATGCCATACATCTCAAGACGTTCGGCCCGAGTGGCGTGGCTCCAGATCCGCTCATCACGCCAAGTGACCATTTCTTGGATAATTTGGCACCGATCTTTAACATGACTCGTGGGCGCATGATCGCCTTCTACCTCACAGGCGATTATGGTGTCAACCCTGCAGACGTACTAGCTGAGTCACTGGTTCCTTATGTGAGTACAAATCGGCGTCGAGTGTGTTCTTCACCTCATCCTTTCATTACTTGTAGCTGAAGGGCGGTGACTCGATCCTGTACCACGCCATCAAGCTGTACAAGCTCTCCCCAGAACTTCGCTGGACTGCTGGTGGATACATTTGGCCTGTGGACCGCACTGTAGAGTGTGGACCAGAGGAACCCGACGACAATTCATACAGTAGCTCTAGTCGCCGTCCGTTGAGTGGAGGGTACGGACCTGGCTCGTATACGGACGCGGGCGATCATGTCATTAACCTCCAACATCGGGTCGAACAGAGCGGCGCAATGCCACTCGCGGAGGCCGACATCGTGCTGTTGGCCGACAAGGATATGTCTGGGAGCATGTCTGGGACTATATCGAAGGAGCGGGTTCCGCTCGTGTCGAAGGGCCTACTTGACAAATTGGTTGTGAATATTCTCCTTGTGGTATATGTCCCTTGATGCACTCGCTTTCGACCTATTTTACTGTGTTAGGGGTTCCGTTTGTACTTTCTATGGATGTAACCGTCACCTTTCCGGTTCTGATTGGTGTTTTAGTCGGTTGGTGCAATGATGTAATCACGCTGGTGGTGGGCCTTCGCTCACGGAGCTCATACTGTAATGGAGACGGCGTGAAGACTGGACATGTGTTCGGAGACACCCATTCGAATGCAAACTCCGCCTGCGCGGATCAAAGTGTCGAAAAGGGCATATCATTCTGAGCACTGAGCCTTACAGTGAGTTACCGAACGTAAGGCCATGCGAAGAATGCCATGCGAAGAAACCACGCCAATTATGGCAGTCTGCAAACTAGTGGAGTGCAAAAACTTCGAAACGGCCACCTTCGTTCAGAGGATACAGGATACAGAAGTGATGAGGTGGTAAAATTCAGCAATAGTACAGGCATTGCGTGGCATTTAATTGACCAGAATTGATCTCGCTTCGTCACTGGAGACTTTGGTAAGAAGGCGATGAAGCGCTGGCTCCGAGCGCAGCGTCGGGTTACGGGAGGTCGAACATCCCAGTACTGTTCTTAACGTACTGTTGCCCAATTGTCCGACAGGTTTATCATTATCCATGCTACTTGAGCCGCCCTGGCCAACACCCCAAGGGCTGCTCACTTCCACTCCCAGGAGGGTAACTAATATAATCAAACCCGAGAAGGTAATGAGCTCGCAGACGTGGAAGCCAAACTGGCATCGGAAGGCACAATGTCAGAGACAAACACGCTACCGAAAATCCTCAAAAGACCCCTTAAGCACAACAAATCTGCGGCAAAACAAGAACACAAGAAGAAGCTCAATAACGTATGGAATCGGGAATGGAAGAAATCCCCGCGCGCACATAGGACTAAGCATATGGACTCATCACTTCCGTCGTCGAAATTCTTGAAGCTGATCAGTGACCCGAATATTTCCAGGAAAGGCGCAAGCTGGCTATACCAGCTACGATCGGGACACATTCCCCTTAACGCGTACCTCCATAGGTTCAAAAGGGCGGAAAGCGCAAGCTGCCCAGCTTGCGGACATCACAACGAAACAACCCAACACTTCCTACTAGACTGCCCAGCATATGCACACGAAAGATGGCCCCTAATCTCAGGGAAGAGCCAGAAGAACAAGGAATACGGAAACTTAGTCGGAAGACCCAAAAACGCGATACCCATTATCGACTTTATTCAAGCGACGCAAAGACTCTCACAAGAATATGCTGGACGAACAAGAGAGCCAGGAGGAGCAGGAATGCAGCGCGGGGAGATAGGCGCAAGAACGGATGGGCAGAGGAGTCAGGAAGCACGGACAGGCACCCCTCAATGAAACAAAACCACACCACCAACACACCATCATTCAACCCATCAAACATCCCCACAACTCGCCGGACGAAGTACAAGTCCAATCAGGAAACGAAGAAAACGGCGGAAGACGTAGGAAGCACGCAGAACCACACTGTTCAAGCGATCAAGACTCGAACACTCAAATGCGACACCTCACGCCACGGCGCCACGCGCGCCCCGCAATTTTCAACGCCTGACGGGAAGCTATGTCACTCCCTTTTCCAAGGGAGTGGGGGGGAATTAAGATAACGGAGCAGGGAACGAGGACCAAATGTTGACTCAGATCTTTGTATTAGAAGTGAAGTGCTACATGGGGTTATATGCCCCGAGGCGCACAATAATGGATTCAAAAATAATAATAATAATAATAATCAAACCCGACCCGACACTGGGGTTGGCAAAAAGTGACAGACACCCAATTTCCGATACTGCGTGCAATATTTTTGAAAAAGAAAAGGAGCGTGTTAAGGACCAACTAGGCGTCATGTCTTTAATTTGGTAGTACAGTAACTGAGGTAGAGCAGAGCAAGCATAACCCGTGCCTGTAAATGGCTGAGAAAGTGCGACACTGAGCCCGAATGCTGGACCCACCTTCCCGCTTGAGGGTATCGCCAACTGCTACTTGCTTGTCGCACTCAACGCACTGGTTTGCTGGCCGCACAAGGGTCCCAGCGCACGTGTTGCACGTCACATGAGAGCATGGCTTCGGTACTAACGGGCCCGATCGGTGTGAAAAGCGTCCACAGAGCTTGGCATTCAACCTAGGTTCTGTAACTGTACAGTAACTGAAACATTGTTTCCCTGCTTCCCACCGTTTCTCCACCATGTAGCTGTCCATGAAAATAGTGCGAGCAGTTTTTTTTTTGTATCATACGTCCTAGAAAACAAAATTGTAGTACATAGGACGAAGGTGGTAAACTTTGTGATGATTAGCATCGCCATGCTTGCCACCATGCCACCGTGGTGATCACACAACATCTTCCCCGATTTTCCTAGCTGGTTTGTATCGTTTACCTTGTCGACGCGCCCAAACATCTTTTAAAACGGCGTCCTAGGCCTGATACGGATCGTGCTGGACCGATCGAGAGGTGGGAAGCGCGTGACTGCCCGACGATGCGACGATGCAGCTCGCTGGTGGATTTTACGGCGAGAGGCTCACGTTTCCACATTATGGCAGATGAATGTTGGAGCTCAAACAAATGGGCAATTCGTTGGAGCGGTTGGCGTGCTCCACTGCATCGGTGCCAGTACACGGCGTGCTCAAACTCTTGATGTGATCACCAGCATCTGAGAGGAGAACCCTTGATTTTTTTGACTGCAGTGGGTTCAAGATATCGCAACAGGGTTTGATAGAACTAGCTGGCGATTGAGATCTTGAAGATTGTTGGCCTGGGAGGTTCGCGAAGGGCTAGTGAGGCGTGGGATATCATGGGACAGATTGAGAAAGCAATTTCAGAAGCACGTTCGTGCAGTTCGTACAGTCATGGTTGGTAAAAGTCATGCAGCTGTGTGGAGAATACGGGAGCCGTGTGGAGAATGTGGGAATGTGGACAATGAGGACGACCTTAAATGGGCTTAGTTTAGTGAGGTGGAACGGCCGGAAATACGATTCCGCAACAACGCCTGCTTTCGCTCTTCTTGGAAGTTCGCGTAGCTGGCCGCCGATCTGATTGTGCCGGATCTGTTAGACTACGGTAAATCAAACCAAGCCCGAAAATGGGAAACGATTCAAACGAAGCACTCATCTTGGCAGGCAACACATGGTCCACTGATTCACCGAGCGACGAACTTACAGTAAAGCAGAGACTCACAGCAGAATGCTACTTCTGATCTATCCACCGGAATCTGTGCGCAGCATAAAGGATTCTTCTCAAAACCCATGACCAGATAACCGCTCATAAGCGATGCCTTGGGAAGGGAAATGAAGGGAAGTTCTTTGACAGGCATCAGTTCGGAGCTGAATTTCTGGATTCTTTCTTGACAATTGGTCTCTGGCCCCTAACATGGGCGCGAAAACAAGACCCCGTTTACGATGTCTCCACCCCTCTCGCGCTATATCATCTGTCTGGTATAGGCAATCTTGGTTCTCGCTGTCCTCTTCCAACTGTGACATCTAACCAAACGTTCAAGACGTCTTCTCAACAATTGCCAACCGGGACCCAGGTTCTACTTGACTATGCCATTCTTTAGTGTGCTAAGGCACTTCAACCACCCGAACAACAATGCACGTTCTGCCTCTGCTGATGAGGCAAACGACCCTTCCTCTGGAAACTCTGATGAATTATCTCGCCGGCGGAGGGAATCCGAACCGACACGCCCTTTGCCTCAACCCTGGAGCCTCAGGAGGAAGGGAGCTTCTGCCATTAGTCGTGCCAGGTCGTCTCCACCGATAGATCCTGCCCTCCTCGCAACACGAAAGGCCAAACGCTCCGCACCTGACGCTCCTGGACGTGAAATACCCATTCCGATTCCGAGGCCTCTTCCCCCTGGCCCTGGTGTTATCGTCACGGATATATCTATGGCGCCTCCCATGGAAATGATATCAACTACGAGTCCTGTGCCAGACCTGTTAGCCGCAACGTGGGATCGGGTAAAGGACGGTCAGAAACAGAAAGGCGACAGTGTAGATCGAGGTGTCAACGCTCTTGGTGCGGATGAACAGTTCCTGGAAGAACCGAATTTTATTTGCATTTCCAGGTGACGCTATTGGTACCGCAGAAAGCATCGCTGCGCCGTTCGCACCAGTCATCAAAGCAGCAGCAAGCACAATTGGACAGAGTGACATCGGAATGGTCGTAAAGGAGGGAATAGACCACTTTTTCGATGGTATGCCTGTTTTCATGAGCGCTTTGGACGAGGTGAAATCCCTGCATCCTTTCATCGGTGGTATGTCTACACTACGATGAGAGTTCGTGTGTGGTGACCGGAAAATAGTCGTTGTCCTGGCTTTCAAGACTGTCTACACCCTGGAACAGAAGCGTCGTGACAATGAAAAGAAGATTGTTGCCCTATATGTCGAGATGAAGGACATGATGGGCGTTTTACTCCTGTGAGTGCAGGGCTTTACTCATTGTACTGTGTTCATACATTTGCAGTCTTGGAAAGGTGACAAATGACAAGGTCATCGCACCAGATGGAAGAAGCATCAAGGATCGCATGAAGTCTATCGTGGAGAGTACCGCGGAAGACATTAAGAAGTGTTCTAGCATGTGCGACACGTATGCTAAGAAGAAACTTTTGGCGAAGGTGTTCCGTGGTCCCGCCTGGAATCTGAAATTACTCAATTGGGTGTCTGTCTTCTCAAACCGGCGACAGGAGTTCGAGTTCGAGCTGTCCATTCACACGGGTCAGGGTGTCGATAAAGCCAATGTCAAGCTCGATGTCATTGACGAAAAGTTCGGATATCCACGTATTTCGTCTGATTATGTACTGAACCGTGATACAGGATAAACGCCCTGAAAGCTATGTTCGAGCAACTCGTCAGCCCTGAGCAGAAACAGCTTGCAGAGGCTGTTGCTGCAAATGGAGGTGTGAAGGCCCTCAAGAACGACGACAAGATGTTACTTGAGCTCGAGAGAACTGCGAGCAAGGCCACAAGCGCACCTGGTGCAGAAGGTCCTCGGGCACCCCGGTCGAAGCCTGGTGATGGAAATCCGAATGTAGATGATCTTAGGAAGGACATTTTTGAGGACCCCGACGCTGCCGTGGAAAGGAACCAGACCGTATTCTTCCGCAAATTCGAGGCGCAGCAGCGCCAGATCATTGACGAGCTCACACTTGTCGTGAAGCGGGAGAGTGACCGCGTCATCCAAGAGATCAAAGGTGGCCCACATGAGCGAATTCTTGACCGTGTACGTGCTTTCTACCCTTTACTGAAACGCGTAATCACCGGCTGGCGTTCTTTCCAGACGATTCACGGGATTTGGACCGAAATGGTAAATATAAGCGTATCGCATGAAGTCCCTGGCATTAATTGAATTTTTAGGGCTGGCGCGGGAATGTGAAAGCACGACATTTTGTGCTTGCTCTTCGAGACCATTACTTTGAGAAACTCGTCGCGGAAGCTGAAGGCTTGGGCGAAACTGGCCCCAGCGTGGGTGATTCTACGATTAATAACTCCCGAAACCCGGATGCGTGGGCAATCAAGTTCATCGATGTTTCGCGTCTACAGCCCATTTTAGAGGCTTTCGATGATGATGCGTCTGGGTTCATCACCATCTCGGAAATGAATCGGTTTACCAGTTCTCGGCCGGCCGACTGGAGGTTCGTCTCGGTTCATAACTGAGTGGATATTGTCTTATGAGTTGTAGCTTGCCTCACTGGGTAGCTTTCTGGGCAGTTGGTGAGCTGTGTCCGTCGTGTGGTCAGGGTGCCGTGCTGAGTACCGAGCAGGATATAGGGCGTCTATCATCGACTATGCCAACAAAATAGAAGAATTATTTGCCAAGATGGAGGGCATTCGCCCCGAAGTGATCCCTCCTAATCGAGTATCTTTCGACAACTATTTCACCTCCGTCTGGAATTCCATTCACACCCTGACCGCTGCCGTTGCCCCACTGCTACCCGAACTTGGCACAAGTAGTTTGGATAGGTTCAAATTATATCTTGAAGCAGAGGAGGCTCGACTAAGCGCCAACCTGAAGGCTGTGGACTACGTTGTTGATGGCACCGATACTCTCACACTCCTTGCCGGTGTGGGCCGCATCGAGAAGGTTGGTGAGGGAACGCATTCAATAACCGCTCGATCTCAACGATTCTCTGTGTTCTGCAGACAATATTTCCTCTAACCTACTTACTGATGAAGCGCCACTATGAGATCATGCGGACCATGCGGACCAATGTATTGGATTCGTGTGAGCTTCGTTCAGCCGGAGAAAGCCTTTCCACCGTGAATGAGGCTATCCGATATCGGATGAATGACCTCACAAGTAAACGTCCTTCCATACCCTAGGCTGTCTCTGTATCGCTTATATGGACCATGAACGCAGACATATTTATCCAACAAAAACTTGACCCCGACAAGCAATTCCAGAATTTCGCTTGCGGCCTTGTGCGTTATCCCGGTTTCTTCCTTACTCGGGTACTCTCTGATATGCCCATAGTTCAAGTATGTCTATAATGCGAAAGATCTATGGTCTTTAGACTACGTCCGATCTCTCAATCCACCAGTTATATCATACGACGAGTCAAACGAAGACCAAAATGTCAGCCTGGGAGATATATTGAAACATGATCATAAGGACGAACTGGCCCTTGACGACTGGGTTTATGACGGACATTCAACCGAGGACGCCCCAAATCATGGCGATGTTGAGTCGCCATTAAGGGACATGTACGCTCTCCTCTTTAACCTCTCTGCCTCGTCCTGATTGTATTTCAGCTTAGGGCACTGGCATGGTTACGTTTATGAAGAGGACGGTAACCGAGAAGCCAGCGGAACTTACTCAATGATGACGTTCGTACTGGAGCCTGCCAATGGGGGGCACAAATTCAAAGCAAACGCCTGGTCTATCAGAGGGCGCTTCACGGTCACTGGGTCTTGGTCCAAAGGTGAAAACCATGTGATGGAGATCAAGCTCAAGATGACGTTCCACGGTGCCCTGTCGTCTGTGGTCTTCTTTACTGGCCGCTTTGACGAAGAACGCGATGCCTTGACTGGTGTCTGGGGCTTACTTGCAGACGCCGAGAACTCGAATGGAATGATGGAGTTCCGACGAATTCCACCTCGGAATCTGACAGTCTACCCTAGTCTCAAGGAACTTTCGGACAGCAAACCGCGCGCTCTGTGGAGGTTCGCAATCGCGGCTGTTCGCAACGACATACGTCGGGAACGTTGGTCATGGTCATATTTTGCCCAACGTCGGAAGGATCGAGTGACGGTGATCTCCCTGGGGGGCCGTTACTTTTTTGATGTAGGAATGCCCGTAAGCGACGAGGAGGCTCAACTGTGCAGTGATGCTGCACAGCGACTCTCACCCGCTGATGCCTGCTTCTACATGTCCAAGATAAGTCGCATACTTTCGTATGAGGCTGTGCACGTGTGAGTTTCGAGTTCGGGACGTCCTGGCTCCGCCGCCGCTAACACAGAATGTAGGAACGTGTGGTGTGATCGGTGTTGGGGCCGTATTGGGGGGGCTCGACTAATCTGTCTTGATTGTGAACCCAAAGACGTTGGGACTTTCAAAACTCTGGACCTTTGCAGCACACGGGAGTGTACGACGGCGCGCGTAACGTATCGCGAAGACCTCAAATCCGCACATGAACCAAGTCACCGACTCGTAAAGGTTCGTACCGTTGTACTGGAACGCCAATTTGGCCGTGCACATGCTGCGGCAATTGCGGCATTCAAGCGTGTGCAAACATTCTGCACGAAGATCGCTGAATCCCATCAGCGATTGGAGGAGAAAGCGGAGGTGACTGGCCCAAATTCGGAGAACCTGTCAAATACCAAGCCTACCCCTGAAAAGACTCGGTCTGAGCAAGACGATAGCAAGCCAGCTGATGGGACAACGAATGGCGTCAAAGACGTTGGGAGCACTTCCCAAGACCTAAGCGGCGATAATTCACAAAGCAGGACACAACCTCGAAACAGCGACCCACCGTCATGCGGAAAGTGCACGAGTCGTCTCTCCTTCCCGTGTTGGTACTGCACCAAGTGTGAAGGTCAGTCTCGGCGATCAATTTGCTCGCCCCGTGTGCTGATGTACCATTCCACACTTTTAGACAATCTATTCTTGTGCGACGGATGCGACGGAGAAGGCGTCCCTGAGCTGATGCGAAGCTCCGGGAAGCACACTGAGGGCCATCATCTTATTCGCTGTCTGGCGCCAGAGAAGGACGACGTTACGCTCTCTTCAACAGAGCGGCGTCTGATCTCATTGGAGGACCAGCTTCACGATCTGCACTCTCGCTTCGATGGTCTTACTCAAGATCTTGCCATTCGCATTGGAAATATGGAGCAGCTCTTTCACAGGCTTGCCACCACTGCGACTAATGGGAGCCCTGTGTAATCAAGTCCTGCGTTGCGCTGGTCTCCGGCGTGGATTGGATGGTCAGTACAGTGACAGCGCCAGTCATTGCGCTGCGCCCGTGTGGTTCTCCCACCACCCCCATGCTTTCTATTATCTTGTTTTGCCGTCACTTCTAATCTCGATTACCCACAAAAAGAAAACACTACCGGACTATGTATTATTAGGCTCTTCGTACAGTAAAAAGTGCGTGCGAATGTGAATGTGACCATTCAAACAAATCAGGTCGGCCACGTCTGGAGCCATTATCATAGTTGGTGTCGACGACTGTAGAATGGGATCCCTTTCCCCAGTTGTCATTAGTTGGCCCACAGACAAGGGCAGTGAGCTTCGCGTCGCATCTCGTCGCATCAATAGTTTTTTTTTTGGAGGCACTTATATTTTCGGTGTCTAAATGCCTCCAAGGTCAAGCTCGATCAATCGATGAAGTCCAAGATCCAACGGCGTATATTCCAGCCAATGGTATTTGCAGTATGGGTGATGTCCAATTCTCGTGGAAATTCAACCAACTAATCACTGGAATATTCGGAGTGAAGTGGGTGTCAATGTGAAATGCCAGCCTGCACGTACTAGGCACTTCATGTGGCAATATGTGCTCATCTATTAATAGATGTGGGTGAGTATGGCTCGCTAAACCGACCGACCCTGAGTACGAGTCTTACCAAACTGCGTCCCTGTCTTATTCAAGTTCAGTACTTCATTTGATTTGGAACCCTTCTACTGTAAGTACTATACTGACAGTGCGTCCTGTCGCAAGTGGTGCGATGGCTCGTCAAGTTGCGCGCTAATATGAAGCAGCTTCCGGACCAAGGGGCCTCCGAGGGGCGCGAGAGTCCAGAACGAGTTCGGCGGCAATCTACAGAACTGGGCGTTTCGGCTAAGAAGAATACCCTAACTGAACTTCTCCAGGCGCTAAACCGCTATGAGGACTTCGACTTGTCGCGTTGGAGGCTGAGGTGGGTAAAAGGTTTTTTAAACCGACTCAAAGTGAACTTTTTGACTTGAAGGATGTGATACGTTTGCAGGATCCACAAATATTGCAGGTCCGTGCCAGTTATATTGCGTTGGCTGTGGTGTATTCTACCTAACCATATGGCTCGGTGGTTGTCCGAGCGCTGAGCGCCTAACTCGGTGTTATCAACCCTTGCTTCACCTTGCGCGGCAATCATTTCACGAACCTAAAACGGGCGCCCAGGAGTCACGTTTCATAGGGCGCTCCAAATTCTTTGCAGCATCTGTCAGCTGCATGGGTCTCCTCTTGTCTTGATCCTCACCGTCCTCTTCCGACTGTAACCTTCCATTCCTGAAGACGCCTTTTCAAAAGCTCGCCTGTGTCTAGGTCCTCTTAACTATGCCTTTCTTTAGTCTATTAAGAAAGCTCAGCCACCCCAGCCTTTCACGTGCTGCCTCTGGTGATGTGACCAGCAACCCTGTCTCTGGAAACTCTGATGAACCCCAACGTCGGAGAGACACCGAACCGACTCCCTCCTTGCCTCGCCATTGGAGGAGGAAGGGATCATCTACCACTAGTCGTGCTAGCTCGTCGCCACCCGAACCCCCCCTCCCCGTAATACCAAAAATCGAAAGCCCCACGTCCGACGCATCTATAGGAATGCCCACCCCGATGCCTCTTTCCGTTGGTCCTGGTGTTATTTTCACCAATTTAGCCATGGTACCGCCCACGGAAATGATACCGACGATAAATCCTGTGCCAGACCTGTTGGCCGCAACGTGGGACCAGGTGAAAGGCGGTCCGAGGGGTGACAGTGTGGATAGGGCTATCGACATTATTGGTGCGAACAACTTCGCTGGCCCAGCAGGATTCTGAATTTGGTCACCAGGTGATGGCATTGCGACCATACAAAGCGACGCTTCGCCGCTCGCACCAGTAATCACCGCAGCCGTAAACGCCGTTGGACAGAGTGACATCGGCAAGGTCGTAAAGGAGGGAATAGACCACTTTTTCGATGGAATGCCTGTTCTGATGAAAGCCTTGAATGAAGTGAAATCTTTGCATCCGTTCATCGGTGGTACGTCTACATTACGATGAAAATTTATACGTGGTGACCGGGAAATAGTCGTTGTCATGGCTTTCACGACTGTCTACACCTTGGAACAGAAGCGTCGGGACAACGAAAAGAAGATCATTGCCCTTTATGTCGAGATGAAGGATATGATGGGCGTTTTGCTCCTGTGCGTGCAGATATTTACTTGTTATACTATGCTGTGCTTATAGTTTTTGCAGCCTCAGAGATGTGCAAAATGACAAGCTCATCGCACCTGACGGGATAAACATCGAAGATCGCTTGAGGTCTATCGTGGAGCATACTGCGGACGACATCAAGCAGTGCTCTAATGTGTGCGACACATATGCCAAGAAGAAACTGTTGGCGAAGGTGTTCCTGGGTCCGGTCTGGGACGACAAACTCCTCAGCTGGGTGTCACTCTTCTCTAAGCGGCGGAAGGAATTCGAGTTCGAGCTATCCATTCACACAAGTCAGGGTGTCGATAAGGCCAATGCCAAGCTTGATGTCATCGGTGAAGCGACGAGAGCGCTCGATGAAAAGTTCGGATACTTGCTCACTTTATCTGATCGTGTGCTCAACCGTGATACAGGATAGACGTTCTGAAAGCTATGTTCGAGCAACTCGTCAGCCCTGAGCAGAAACAGCTTGGTGCGGCCGTTGCTGCAAAAGGTGGTGTGAGGGCTCTAAGGAATAACGACAAGATGTTGCTGGAGCTCGAGAGAAAAGCAAGCGAGGCCCCTAGTGCATCTAGCGCCGATGGGCATCGGGCACCTCGGTCGAAGCCTGGTGATGCAAATCAGAACGCGGATGATCTCAGAACAGACATTTTTGAAGATCCTGACGTTGCTGTGGAAAAGAACCAGACCGTGTACTTCCGCAAATTCGAAGCACAGAAGCGCCAGATCATTGACGAGCTGACATTGGTCGTGAAGCGGGAGAGTGACCGCGTCATCCAACAGATCAAAGGTGGCCCGCACGAGCGGATTCTCGACCGTGTACGTGCTTTCTACCCTTTACTGAAACGCGTAATCATCAGTTAGCGTTCTTTCTAGACAATTCACGAGATTTGGACCGAAATGGTAGACATCACAGTATCGCATGAGACCCTTGACATTGATCGAGTCCTTAGGGCTGGCGCGGGAATGTGAAAGCGCGGCACTTTGTGCTTGCTCTCCGAGACTATTACCTCGAGCAACTCGCCGCGGAAGCTGAAGGAGTCGTCGGAATGGGTGCCTCTTCAATCAATACTTCCCGAAACCCGGATGTGTGGGCAATCAAGTTCATCGATGTTTCGCGTCTACAGCCTATTTTAGAGGCTTTCGATGATGATGCGTCTGGGTTCATCACCATCTCGGAAATGAATCGGTTTACCAGTTCTCGGCCGGCCGACTGGAGGTTCGTCTCGGTTCATAACTGAGTGGATATTGTCTTATGAGTTGTAGCTTGCCTCACTGGATAGCTTTCTGGGCAGATGGTAAGTTGTATTCGTTCTGCGATCAGAGTTCCGTGCTGAGTGTTGAGCAGGATATAAGGCATCTATCATCGACTACGCTAACAAGATAGAAGAATTACTTGCCAAGATGGAAGGCGTTCGTGCAGAAGTGCTCCCTCCCAATCGGCGGTCCGTCGACGACTATTTTCGTTTCGTTTGGGAGTCTGTTCATACACTAACCGCGGCCGTAACACCACTTCAACCCGATTCTGGTCCAAGTAGCGGGGATAAATTCAAATCATATCTCGAAGCAGAGGAGGCTCGACTAAGCACCAATCTGAAAGCTGTAGACTATACTATCGATGGCACAGACACCCTTACACTTATTACAGGCGTAGGCCGCGTTGAGAAGGTTAGTGCGGGGTAACATCATGATATTGACCGATCCGCTTGTCTTAATTGTGTTCTGCAGACGGTCTTTCCTCTACTTTACTTGCTGCTCAAGCGTCACTACGAGATCATGCGAACCATGCGAACCAAAGTACTGGACTCGCGTGAACTTTGGTACTGCGTGGAAACCGTTCTCCACGTGAAAGATGCTATCCGATACCGCCTTAATGACCTTACAAGTTCGTTTTCGTTGTATTTCCTGGTGGTACCGTGACGATCGTTCTACAGACATATTCACCCAGCAAAAAAACGATCTCGAAAAGCACTTCGAGAGCTTCGCGTATGGCATCGTTAGTCGCCGCTTTCTCTTCTGAGAACGTTCCACTTCTGACACGAGTGTAGTTTAAGTATTTTTTTAGCCCGAATGACCTGTGGTCTGAGGACTATGTCCGTAATCTCGACCCGCAAGTTATACCATACGACGATGCCAACGAAGATAAAGACGTCAAACTGGATGAGATTTTGAAGTACGAGTATAAGGACGAGCTGGCTCTTGCTGAATGGGTCTATGATGAACATTCAATTGACGACGCTCCAAATCATGGCGATGTGGAGGCGCCATTAAAGGACCTGTGCGCTCTCCACTCCATTCTCTGTTCTGATTCTCTTATCTCTGTATTTCAGTTTAGGCCACTGGCATGGTTACTTTTATGAGGACGATGGTATCCGAGAAACTAGCGGAACTGACTCTGTGATGACGTTTGTACTCGAGCCCGCCGATGGGGAGCGCGAATTCAAGGCGAAGGCCTGGTCTAACAGAGGACGCTATACGATTACTGGGTCTTGGTCCAAAGGCGAAAACGATATCGTGGAGATCAAGTTCAAGATGAAGTTCGAGAGTGTAGCTTGCCCTGCGATCTTCTTCAGTGGAAGGTTCGATACAGAGCGCGATGCGTTGACTGGTGTTTGGGCCTTGTCTGCGGACATGGAGAGCACGGGCGGGCTGGTAGAATACCGACGGATTCCACCTCATTATCTGACAGTCTACCCTAGTATCAAGGAGCTCTCAGACAACAAGCCTCGTGCGTTGTGGGGGTTCGCTATCGCCGCCGTCCGCAACGACATACGTAGGGGACGTTGGTCGTGGTCGTACTTTTCCCAACGTCGTGACGACCGGAAAACGGTACTTGCGTTGGTCACCCGTCACCTTTACTTCGGGGAGCCGCTCGACAGTGAAGAAATCCAACGGTGCTCTGCAACTATACAGCGGCTGACATCTGCGGACGCTTGCTTTTATATTTCGAGGGTCGACCACATACGGGCCAATACTTGGGTGCACGAGTGAGTTTTGAATCCAGCACATTCTGTGTGCCTTGCTGACGCAGATTGTAGGAACGCATACTGCGATTGGTGTGGAGGCCGCATTGGCGGGGCTCGGCTGATCTGCCTTGATTGTGTCGGCACCGAGAGTCACACCACTGTAGACCTATGCTGTGCGAAGGAGTGTTTGGCCGCAAGCATAACGCACCGCGAAGACCTCGAGGCTCCGCACGAACCGAATCACAGGCTGGTCAAAGCACGCACCACCGTATTGACACGCCAGCACGGCCGTGCATTTACCGCGGCAGGGAAGGCATTCACCAAAGTAGAACAGTTCTGCAAGAAGATCGCGGAGGCCTCTCAACAACCACCGGAGAAGCAGGAGGGCGTTGCAGACGCAGAGGTCACGTCGGCTCCCGAGGATATCTCTTCTGAAACGCTACCCAAAGACGACGACAAACAACCAGAGAACGGTACTACTCCGGAGGATACGACGACTGGAGCCGAAGGTGTCGAGGACAAGCCTCTAGAACAGGAGAATGAGACCCCACAAATCGCAGAGCAGGCCCAATCCCAGGACCAGGACGACGACCTACCCTCATGTGGCAAGTGCAAGGGACCTCTTTCCTTCCCGTGCTGGTATTGCATCAAATGCGAAGGTCAGCTCTCATCTGATGTGTTGCGGATTTCGGGTGCTGTTGTTGATGCCCTTTTCAGACGATCTTTTCCTGTGTGAGGCATGCGAAGAAAGCGACTCGACTCTTGAGTTGATGCGTAGCTCCGGCAAGCATGGCGAGGACCACCACCTCATTCGCTGCCTGGCTCCAGAGGACGACTGCATGACTCTTTCGACGGAGCAGCGACTCATTTCGCTTGAAGACCGACTCGACGACATGCACACACGCATCGAAACAATCGAGCAACTCCTGCGCCAGCTCGCAGACGCCGCCATGGGCTCCCCGCGGACATCGTGAGCTCCAGCGGCAGTGACGCGTTCGTATGAAACAGACCTAGTATTGGACCCTTGGAAAATTGGATGCAATCGGTATTTTTGCTATCGATACCCTTTGGGATACTTGGGCCGCCGTAAACTCTGCCTTCGTGTTGAGATTGTGGCATGGGCATTATATTATCTGACCGCGTATAAAATTTAGACCATAGATGCAAACCCAATTTTATTTTACACTGGATGATATCAGTGAGGTGTTTCCGCAGAGACTAACTGTTCGCGCCTTTGGATTTGATGGTAATGTATATTCAGGATATATGGGAGGGATGCGATTATCAGAGCACAAAATGTGATGCATAGTCCAAGATTAGCCGTGCGAGGTAGGGGAAGACGTGACAAGGAAAAGTGTCTTATGTGGGTACCTAGTATAAAAGAGGTGGCTGGAAAGGAACGTAAAGTGTTTGGCAAGCTCAAAAGTCCAAGGCTTATCAAGTCCGTCCGAAAAAAAGTCTATAGCATCATCGTCTCTATGCGTGACTCAGAAGACCTCGATCTATCGCGGCGTTGATGGTAGCCTTTCGCGGAGACAGGTCCACACCGAAATACTCCTCGAGTTTCCGTCGAATCTCGCGCTTCGTGATCGAGTTGAGGTCAGCATCGTGCAAAAGTGCCTGCACAGCACGGTCGATGTCCGCGTCCGACGGCCCAGTTGCACTAAATTCTCCGGCGCCATCAGACCTTGCGGTGGGTATTGCAACATCGAGGTAGTTGGTCGGTGGTCGCGAGAGCGGCTGATGATACGTCTGACCTCCTTCTGTCTGTGGATAGCCAAACCCGCCATTGGGGGTGTTCCGTCCAGATTGATATCCGGGTGGGGAGGCATAAGCACCGTTGCCGAGCTGCGATGGAGATGGCGAGAAACTACGGGGGTAGTTGGGTTCGTAGTTTGTCTCGCGGCCATAGACTGAGGTACGCGATTCTGGATAACCTTCGTTCTTCAGCTTCGTTGGGGGCACCCACGATCCAATGCTATGGTTCGAGCCCTTATCCCATAGCTCATTTTCCTAGAAAGTTCGTCGTTAGACGAACGTATAAACTGATATCGAAATACAAGACTCACATAATCATTCCACGACTTCAACGGAATTGAGCGGGGGTCGAATTTGCCTTCATCCTACGAGTTTGAGGTAAGCATACGTCGATCATCGAAAAGGTGTATTACATACGTGGACGATCATCTTCTTACCAGCCTCTCCCATGACGATACGGGTCTGACCCCACGAAAAGTCGTCCATCCTCCAGAACGAGTACAGTGGCAGAAGGAATGAGAACGCAGGAATTGCGAATATGTAGAATATCATCCAGCCAATCATGTCCCATTTACGGCGGAGGATGAAGACCAAGGCTTGGAGACCGTATACTGCCGCGATCAAGATCAAGGAGAGAGTTGGAATCGCTTTGTGCTCGCCGACCGTCAGGACGACCAGATAGACGATCTAAAAAAAGATTGAGCATGTCACAGGAATGACTGGGGGAGATTATGCGTACATATGCAACCGAGACAGGTTGGATGATGGTTGACAAGAGGTCGATCATGACGATGAAACGCATGGAGAAACAGCAGAAGCCACAGAGCCTGTCAAGGAATACCAGCTCGCCGAGGTTGTGTATTGTGGAGTTGATCCAGCGACGACGTTGTGACAGTAGCACCTTCCAATCGTCTGGCGCGACAGTGTACGCATGCGCGTCACGGACGAACTGAGTCTTGAAGAGAGAGAAATGTTTGAGGAGTAGGGTAGTCAAGTAGCGATCTTCACCCAGGTGCAGAAGATTCTTCATATGCAGCGTGTCGACTCGGTTTTCGGCATAATCAGCTACCAGTTGGTTGGCGACGAGCAGGGGTTTGTGGGTGTCGGGCGTGCGCAGACGATAGAGCGAGAAACATCCAGGAAGACAGGTGACGGATCCGAACAAACTCTCAAACGCCTTGGCTAGGTGGTGGGAGATGAAGTACTCGTATACCTGCATCATGGTGATGATCGACTGTTTGGCGTTAGCCAGTCCAGTCTCACCGCAAACGGCGATGAGCTTCTTGTCGTGAATCATTCTACCCCAGCAATCAGCAGGCAAGCTACGCCAGGATTCCAGTAAGACTCACGCAGAAATTAACCTATTGACAGACATTGGGTCCACTGTGGTATCGGCGTCCACGGTAAAAAGATACTCGTAGAAAGTCGGGTTGACACCAATGACGTTTTTGATCTGGTGGTACATCTCTAGTTCCATTGGACTCATCGGGGAATTGAAGTGAACCTGGACAGAGCGTGATTAAAACCAGTTGCGGTGTAAGTAAAAGCAGCGAGGGGCTCACCTTGTTGAGGAAGTTCATAAGCATGATTTGCGAGTCACGCTTGCCACGGTTACCAGGCCTCTGGCGCTCAGTCGGCTTGCCCACTTTGACGAGGACCATGTACGGAACGACATGGCCGTTCGTCTCATACAGCCCAGAGTATACCTTGCCCATATTGTGTTGTTTCGCGCCTTCACCCAGCGACTGGAAGCTCAGCGGCTCGGGATCCTGGTTAGGATCTGCACCTAAAATATCCAGCACAATCCGAGGCGTGGGTTTGTCGTTGCCGGATCCGACAATCATACCGTCACAGATGACGACGAGCAGCTTCCGCTTGTCGTCGTACTTTAGCTGCGCGAGCGAGTCGATAGTCCGCCTGAGAGATAAGTCGCCTTCTGTGTAACACGGGACCTGGCATATCACAAATTTGTCATGATCCTCAGGTGCACGCGGTGAGCTGAAGTTGACGGAAGCCAAGAATTTGAAGCCAATTACGCTGACCATGAGAACGGATAGGGCAAGCAAGATGTACGTCGAGAACAAGCATTGTGGCGAGTTGCGATTGTCGACCTTCCCAATCGTGAACAGGTTCCGGAGACACACTTTCTGAGCTTGGAGGACATCTGAGTCAATGTTGAGGTTGTTCAGTGCCTTGGTAATATCACGACCAGAGTTGTATGTGAAGACATCGATAACACTGCCGTCCATGAAATTCACGTTGACTGGAGGAGCTTGTTCACCGGTCGGCGCTCTTGTAGCTGGCGGGAACTGAATATAATTCGTCACGTCGTAAACCAGTCCTTGATAGATACCGACAGATCGTCCGGTGGCAGCCATGTTGCGAATTTCCTTAGGCGTGTAACCGACGAATCCCCTACGGTTGTTCCAGCGCATGACCGTCATGCTCTCAAAGTACCAGTCGGGCCGTGAATCGTTGGTAAAGAAGCGGAAGTCATGATACTGGGCGTTCGTGTCGGTGTTATTGTTAAAGTTGAGGGTCACATATGGGCTGACGCCCCCATCGACGCCGTTGCAAAGCGCGCTCACCTACGCAATTGTCAGCGAAGATAAGAGGACTGTGCATCATTAAGTATTTACCTGGACAGGGAAGATAGCGTCCGCGATGGTGCCCCCGTACTTCAATATCGACTTCGTTGCCACGACGGGTACAATCCGCAGGTGCGTCTGGGCGACCTGCGTTAAATCGAACACTTCACCGCGAATGGACACGTAGACGTTGTTGGCGTCATTCTCCACACTATGGGATGCCAGCTCGCTCGTCGAGAAAACGTGCTCCGTGGGACAGATCAAGTCACCTAACACAGCGATGACGAACACTGCAGAGGCACACATGAGCCAGATAAGAATATTCAGCGCGAGCTTTTCGCGCCACGCTTGCCGGACGTCCATGCGCTTCATACGACCGAACCACCGCAGGAATGGCGTTGGCACCCACCACGTGAGTAGCCAGCAAATTGCGACCCATCGGCGACGCGCAGAGGTCTCCTTGATAATCTCGGCTACTTCTCCCTCATGAATTTCTCCTGGGAGCGCCTCCTTCTCGAGCAGCGCTTTCTTGTCAACGTTCTGGAACATGTTGCGCGAGGGAGCGTATGACTCAGTCCCAATAGACAGCGTATCGTCTCGGTTGCTCGTCAGCCGGCTCCGCCCATCGAACTCCTCGCTACGAAGCGACTGCCGCTCTTCGTAGTCATTGTACATGTCAGCGCGCTGGAAAGGTGAAGCATTGGCAACGAGCGGAAGGGCCTGGTTGGACAGATTGAAAGCGTCCCCATGGTTAGGATAAGGTGACTGGGGATCTTGCTCGCTCTCTCCTCGGTACGGCGAGTATGGATCAGACAGGCCTCGTGGATCAAGGCCCGCCTCGACTTCGGCTTCTCGCATACGGTTACGCTTGATCTCCTCCGTATCTTTGGAACGCAGGTGGTCCTCGAGAGAGTGGAATGCCTTATGGGACAGGAAGGCCTTAGGAGCACGGAAGCAAAAGAACGTTGAGCGTCATCACGGATAGTAATTTTTCAAAAGCACATACCTTGTACTGACCAACGACCAAATCGTTATCTTCGAAGCCCAGTGCCGCCTTGGCTCGCTCAATTTGCTCCCGCGATTCACCGTCCGTGATCCCAACCGCGGCAAGTTTCTCCCGATACCGGTCGCAGAATTCGCGTGGCGTCATGCCAACCTCGAACACATTTGCGCACCGCCGCGCGATCTCTGTCAAACCCAAGCTGCGGATCTGGCCTTTGACTGAGCGACCTTCCAACTGATTTGGCAGTTGCGAGTCATTCGGGTTCACACAGAACACATACCATGACTGCGTTTCTTCTAGAGTCTCGAACAGCGTGTCAAGCGCGCTGCGGAACTCGCCGGCAACGCAAGGGCTAGAACCGTTCAGCGTAGTGGGGGCCGCGTCGTCATCGTCACGATCTTTCTCCTCAACATCGCCGAGATTGGGGGCACGTCGGACTGTGTTCTTCCGTCGAGTGGTAGAAGGTGCGCGCATGGGCTTGACGGGTTGCTGCGCGGCCACGATTGTGTCCTCGTTACGGGGGTGCATTTGGGTCGCGATTGCTTTGCCTGAGAACAGGCCGCGCACGAATGGATTGTTGGAGCCTGAACCCTCTGCCGCGAGCGTTGTGTCGGCGCCTAGGGAACTACCGCGAAGTAAGGAAACAAAGTCGGGATTAAGAGCATCGAGGTTTCGTTCGAGGAAGCCCTCAGACGAGTATGTGACAGGTCCGTTGAAGTGGTTAATCGTGAACGTAGGGAAGCCGGAGCGGTCCACTGAGCCGACCTTGAAGGACGAGTGATTGGCCCACCGTTTGCCAAACGCTTCAACCATGGTGTGATCCGTCTTTTTCGGCGTGCGTCGTGCTTGGTCATCCATTATGTGGATGAGACCGCCAGGTTGGTTCTGCAGGAGTCGCAGACATTCTGAATTATCGAAATAAGGTACTTGTGGGACGTAGCGAGCGATGCCCTCGCTGTTGTACTCGGCGACATGGCTCTCGAACAGCTTCTTTTGAACAAAGCCTTGGAGGCGTTCGTTGGCAAAGTTGATGCAGAATTGGTCGAGAGAGTTGGGGCGAGAAGTAAGGTTCTGTGATCCAGGAAGGTCGAAAAGGCCGATGAACGTCACAAAATCGTCGCGACAGAGGCGTTCGTTGACGTGCTCATTAAGCCACGAAAAGAGTAGAGAATAAAGTGTCTTGGCCAGATCGTCGCGATTGTCAGCCGCACCGTCCGGGTCGAGGAAGACCGTACAGAGCTCTTTCTTGACGAGTTTGGTCTTGTATGAGAGCGCCGTCTCCAAAGCTGAGGGGGTGACACCCAGGAAGTCGGCGACCAGGTCTAAGGTATCTTGGTTGCGAACGACGGCGGCGTCTACATCACGGCCACGATCGATCATAAATTCAAGGTTGCCAAGGTGGAGGATAGCGGCGATCAACTGGCAAGTCTGCGCGACGTGGCGTTTGGAGAACCCGACGTTCTTGAGAGCTGCTTTGAGCTGCTCAAAACGTTGTGCATCGTCATCCCGCATGTTTTGACGGGCGGCAGGCATCCCACGCTGGCCAAGATACCGGAACGTGGTCTTGTCGATGAGTTGCATGTGCTGCCGCTCCTCCGCCGACGCGCCAGCGAAGAGGTAGTAGAAGATGTGAAAATTTCGCTCGCCGGAGGGAGCACCTGCGACGCGGTTGCGTTCAAGATAATAGTCGAGGGTCTTGATACCGCACAGCCGTCCACGCTCGGTAAACTGGAGCTCGGTGTATTTACCAAAACGTGACGCATTCGAGTTGAAGAGGGTGCGGGCGTTCCCGAAGGATTCAAGTACGAACTCGGCAGCAGGGACCTGGTGTGCGAGCTTTGATCCCTTTTTGCCAGGATTGCTGACGCTCAATTCCAAAAGTGTTTTAATCGCAAGCCTGCGGTTCTCCGACTTCCCACTACCCGTCTCGCCGCTGTCAGACGTCACATTGAGTTGAGTCCTGCTGAAGCGAAGGTTTTTGGGGGAGGGAAGGGGACTCACTTGAGAATAATGCTCTGATCTTGTGTCGTCCGCCGCATGTGGTAATACGCATTGTTAGCAAGCTGGAATATATGCGGGGGGAGGGGCTCCTTGTCTTCGGACGTGCTACGGTACTCGGCGGCATACTTGTGAAGGACAGAGTCGGCGTTGCTGGGCACGAATTTGTGTGGGTTGACAGCTATGAGTGCGGATTTGCTGATGCCGGTGTAGACGGTGTCCGAGAGGAATCTTTCTCGAATACACGAAACAATTGAGTCGTCCGAGAGGGGGGAGAGGGTAGCAAGATCATTCACAGCTTCGAGCCGTTGGTGATGGATTGTTGACTGCCTCTTCATGGCAGTGGGAGGAGGGTGATGGGGTGTGAAAACGGCTTCACCTAATACAAAATTGAAAGGAAAGACTTGTCCGCCGTCGCCAGTGCTGGTATCGTTGGCTGAGCCTGCGTAACCCCCGTCGCTGGTGCCGTGGAAGGCAGAATGAAGATGGAAGAAATTGACGAAGCGAGGCAACAGACTACAACGGCAACTCCCGACGTTTCGACCGAAGTGCTTGTCGTACCATCACTCAATGTTTCCTTTCTACCAACTTCTACACTGTCTTATTTTACAAGCGGTCGACACAACATTACATTCATATTTCACCGGCAAGACAAAAGCTAGTCAAACGGAACTGGTCGAATCCCAGGTCCTCCAAGTCTGGCTCCCTCGCGCTTTTGTGCCTCGGCCGCGGCTGCGAAAGCCGACGGAACAGGAATGCCGCAGGGATCATGAAAACCAGCATGCGCCTCTGATGCATCGCCATGTGAATGGCCGTGCCCATCATCTTGGCAACCTGCCGGAATCGGCACGACCGGGCCTTCGTAGGGTAGAATGGACCCAAAGAGAAAGTGCTGGATAACAGGCAACTTCCCCAATACCTCTGCATGATACATCTTTATCATCCCCTGATTGACCTTGTCCCATGTCTTTACCTGAGAGGTTTTAGGGTTGACCACATGTCCTAAAGTTATAAATAGAATAGACATACTGCCGAAATATCGTCCAGCATAGGGGAATGCCACCGCAACGAGGCCGTTTTAACCTAAGCGCGCGTGTAAGCGGCAGCTAAAAACGTGGTTAACGACTTACGGAGTTTATGAACCGTATACACGCAAAATACATGTAATCTTTAGAGAATTCTTCGACAACTTCATTGTCGTGGATCGATTTTGGCCGCAGGTGCTTGTGGCCTAAGAGCGCGCATAAGATCCGATGTGCAGGGTCGAGTGCTATTAATACGCACTTCGCAGTTGCGCAGACCCAAACAAAAACGGCAAGAAATGGTAATCGTCCAGACCCCAGACCCCGTGCGAACCAGCAGGCTCAAGCCAATACGACGATTGCAGAGTGCGCATCACCTGGACGTATCTATAAAAAAAATACAGATCAATATTTGAGAGAACGCCAGGGCCAGAACGGAGGGACACAGACCTCCAAAACACCCTGATCACCAACGCTACGTGATCGCTCTCCTGCACGACCCCCAACCGTTCGAGGCAAAGTCTATACGCAAACGCATCAAGACGTAAGCACGACGGAACAAAGGAAGACACATACAGCCAACAAAGGAAGTTGAGCTCCATGCCGCTCCCATAGTCGATGCGCGTCCTGTTCCCCCACGACTCGACGAAATACCCTGACACTTCGGGGATGGCCTCAGCGGGAAAGGCAGGCAGCGACTCGTGCAGCTGCGGGGCAGCCTTGGCCACACGCCATCAGCACAAAATGCAGCACGCACGCATGCACGCACGCACACACCTGCTGCACCTTATCATAGAACGTCTTGAACGCGGGATTCCCGAACCTCGATGTGGCGTTGTCGACGGGTGGCGTCTCCTTCGCCAGCGCCTCTACGCGATCCAGCACTTCCAGCAGTGCCGTGATTCCCTAATAAGCCACAGATGGGGTCTGGTAAAAATTCAGCGATATGAATGGCAAAGGCAAGTCGACGTACCTGCGACGCTGCGATTTCGTCGGTCAGCTTGACGCCGATGACGGCGTTGTTGAGTGCCTCGACGTAGGATGTTATCGAGGCATATGCGTTGGAAGCCTGGAATGCTTCGAGTTGTTCTTTAGTTAGGATCGCCTTTTGGAGTGGCCGAAACGATGACATCGTGGTTCGTTCTTATCTGGAATGACTCCGCTTCACGCAAAGCTCGCTTACTTAAGTGGATAAAATGTCATTCAAATCGTTTCCATTCGTTGCTAGTACTCGATGGGTGTCGCGGTATAGTGGATGAATACAGAGTGGTAAATGCGTTTGAAAAAAAAAATACAATGGTGAAAAAAACTAAGCGTGAACATAAGGAGCGAATATCGAAGGGTGAAAATACAGTCCAGTTAGTTGTGCTTCAGTAATACTCCAGGTGGAAGCAGAAAAAGAGTCCATGATATAAAAGATGAAACAGACGACAAGATCACTCGCCCGACCACTCGCCTCCGCTTGCGAGTTGCGCAAATACGCCTCTGCGGGAAATGAGTTGATCATACGTGCCCTGTTCCGCGACTTTGCCTTCATGCACGACGACAATACGGTCGCACATGCGCATGACGGGGAGCTTGTGCGTGATGATGATCGTCGTGCGACCCGCCTTGGCACCGAGCACTGTATTCAGCACCGCAGACTGGTTCGCGCCGTCGAGCGCGCTCGTGCACTCGTCCAGGATAAGCACATTAGCAGGCCGCACGAGCGCGCGCGCGATCTGCAGACGCTGCGCCTGTCCGCCCGAAATGAGCGCCGCGTTCTCTCCGACGAGCGTGTCGTATCCCTGTGGCAGACCCTCGACAAACTCGTGTACGTTCGCGCTCATGGCTGCGAGGTGGATGTCCGTTTGCGGGAGCCCGTCCGTGCCGTACGCGATGTTCTCGCTCACCGACGCGTCGAAGAGATGTGGGTTCTGGCTGACGACCGCGATGTGGTTGCGCAGATGTCGGACGTCCATGCAGTGTACCGACCACGGCCCAACGGTGATCGTACCAGTCGAGGGCTCGTATAGGCGTTGTAGTAAGTACGCAAGCGTGGACTTTCCGGAACCTGACGACCCAACGATTGCAACGGATTCGCCTTCATGGATGTCAAGCGAAAGGTTTCGAAGGACGGGAGCTTCGGGTCGCTCGGGGTAGGAGAATGAGACATTGTTGAACGAGATAGTGCCGGCAATCGGAGGGCAAGTTAATCCATGGGATTCGTCCGTGTCAGTGCTCAACTTAAGCAGCCGATTGAAATCGCGTGTCGCCTGTACGGACTTCGTAATGCGATGAGCTGCGGATGAGGACATCAGCTACCGCTCATTGTGACGACATGAAGATGAAAACTTACTAAAGGCCATGAGCTGCGACCCAATGCTGACGGAAAAGACGACCAAATTGAGGACTTGGACCATCTGCAAGTAGGAGTAGGTGCCGTTTGACACGAGAACTGCGCCAGCATAGAAGAGCAATGCCTCAGAAAGGTAGATGAGCGAGCTTGCGACCCCGTAAGTACACCCTTCCACAAAGGCACCCCGCACACCGGTGTTCAGAGCACGATCTGCAGACCCGTCGAATCGCTCCTGGAAAACGCTTTCGAAACCCATAGCCCGGATGCCGCGGATGTTGATGATAGTCTGCAGGTTAACTGGTAAGCCTCCGTGTCGCAAAAAAAAAACAGACAACAAGGCCGGCTTACATCGTAATATTCTTTCGCAACCTGCTCGCGCGCACGCTTATTCCGTAACGCATATTTGGCGACTAGACGTGACTGTACGACCATGGTCACGACGAAGACGGGTGCGATTGCGAACCCGACAAGAGTGAGCTGCCACCCGCGCACAAGTGCCCAGATGAGACCGACGGCGAGCATAGAGGTAACAACGACGGCTTGGGACAAGACGGTTGCGATGAGAGAGCGTGCGTCGTCGCCGTCGCGCGCGAAGATCTGACAAAGCTTTACTGCCGCGTTCTCGCTGCGGTCGAACCACCTTTTGTCTTGCGAAAGGACGAGGCGGTAGGAGATCGTGCGCAGGCGGGACACCCAGAGTGATCCAGCTGTCTCGAAGACGAGGAATTTGAGCCCGACGAAGAGACCATCCGCCATCGCGACGGCAAGAACGAGCCCACCGAACATGTTGATGACCGACACGTCTTTTGCGCCTTGTGCTACCTCGAAAAGTAGTCGGGAGAGCACGAACGAGAAGAGGGGCGTGATGGATCCGCTGATCATCGCGATCACAATACCGAGGGCAATGAGCGGCTTGTGCGGCATCGTTGGGTAGACTTCCCGAACAAGGGAAATAAAGGATTCGTGTGGCGCATCGGATGCGGGAGGCTGCTCGACTACGACTGAATTTACTGTCGCGTTTTTGCTGGGCTGAAGCATGACATTGTCCCAACGCTTGCGCTCACGTTTGCTTGAAACGCTGTCTTGCCGTCGGCGCGCTGCGGTAGCCCCGCGGGTCAGCGCCTGCTTCTCATCTTCACTGTCCGAGTCCTCATGAAGGGTAGACCCAGAATAGCCAAGGGTGTACGCTGGGGACGTCGGGGAAAATTGAAGCGAGAGGTGACGTGAGGTTGTTGTCACCGCAGGTGAGGGAAAGGGAATGTCGATGGCAAGTGTTGAGGGACGGCGTTCGCGAGGTACGGGAGGGAGCTCGCCAGTGAAGGCCTCCATGGGTACATAACGACTGAGGCGAGTCGTCTCCCGCTCGGCGACCATGGCAGAGGGTAGCTGTCCAGCAGCTGTCCGAGTAAGGTCCGAGACGGCCTCAAACATCCAGCTACTGAGCGTGACAGGATGAATCGCCATGCTCTCGCGTCTGATAGCTGCCGCGCTTGGCGACCTTTGGTACTGACGCTCAAGCGTTTTCTCTGCGTCCTCAATATCCCGGCGAGCCTCTGTGATTGACCACGTATCTTCATCTTTCGCTGCGATGCCGCCAGCTTCCGCTTGTAATGTAGACATTTGTTGAAATTCGCCGCCGCCGACTTCGAGATCCTCGCGATAGCCGCCTTCACTGACCATGCCATCCTTGAGGACATATACAAAGTCGGATTGTGAAATTTGCGAGAGATCATGAGTGATCACGATAGTAGTCTTGTTCCGACGCCAGTGTTTGATAGCCTCGAAAACGAGAACACGGGAAGTCGCGTCCAGCGCAGACGTTGCTTCGTCTATGCCAACATTAGGAACTGATATCGCAAACGATACAGTGCAACTCACCGAGGATAAGGACAGTGGGGTTCCGCAAGATTGCGCGCGCAAGGGCCAGCCGTTGCCGTTGACCTCCGGAAAGATTCATACCGCCATTCCCGAGTGACGTATCGTACCCCTCTGGCAATTCCTCAATGAAGCGGTGTAGAAGAGCTGTTTGACACGCCTCAATGACCTCCTTGCGCGTCGCATCCTGGGGCCGCCGATTGCTACCTGGTCCTGCGAGACCCATCGCGACATTGTCGTGAACCGTCATGTCAAACAGAATGGCGCTCTGGGAAATTGCGCCAATTTGCTGCCGCGTCCAGTTCGTGTCGAGGTACGCGACATCCTGGTCATCCAACGAGATTGTGCCCTCCTGTATATCGTACATGCGAAGGAGAAGCTGAGCGACGGTGGACTTTCCGGAACCAGAGCCGCCAACGATGAATGTCGTCTCTGAGGGGGGGATGTAGATAGTGACGTCCTTGAGAACGGGGAAGGAAGGGCGGGAGGGGTATGCAAAGGTGACTTCATGTAGACTGATCTCGCCAGCGCACTTTGTCGGTGTGATCTTGCGGAACGCTGACGGTTTACGCTTTTTAAGCATAGACAACGCAACACTGGGGCGTCTACCAAGAGAGGTACCAGGGGTTGGGGCTTCCACGAGCGCGATAAGTGAGCTCATGGCGAACTTGCCCTTTCCGAGGGTAATTAGATGAGGGATGCACATTTGGAAGTTGGTTGTGGCGATGAGGCAGGCCCAGAATACTCCCATCACATTGCCTACCCCAACTTCACCGCTGCGAACTAATTTGGCGCCAAACCAAAAGCCTTGAACAAACATTCCCATCGCGATGAACTGGTTAAGTCCAGAGGTAATCGCCCACAGGCGATTTACGCGCCATGCGGTGCTCTGAAGCTTTTGGGTGACGGTGAGGAACGCTGATTGTTCGAAAGACGTGGCATTGAAGGCCTTCACGGTCGCGATCGCGGACACTGCACGCTCAACAAGAGTCGCAGCCAAACCGAGTTGAACACGCTCGACGGCGATCAGAGGTCCGGCTAGGCGTTGCGAGACAATTTGCAGGATGATAATGACCGGGATGACAGCGAGGATGACGAGGGTAAGAGCCCAGGATCGGTAGAAACCGAGGGCGAGACAGGTAATGCAGGTGGTAAGATGCTGAACGAGGAGACCACTCGCGAGTGAAGACGCCATGCGAACTTCTTCAGTATCGCTGTATGCAAGTCAGAAACGCGTGCCACCATTCATATAGAGAATACGCACCTCGCAAACTTGGTCATGAGCCCTGCTGCGCCTGTGGAACCGTCCGATTCTGATTGTACACCTTCCTCCGCACCCATTTTCGTGTCAAACCAAGACATCTCGCGGTTCGAGACGGAGGCATACACCTTCTGCCGTATCCTCATAACGTTGCGCTCTCCGGTAGTGATCCAGAGGAATGATGTGAGACTGCTCAGCGCGAGCGCGCCTGCGGCAAGAGCCAGCAGCTCGAGGGCATCCATTGCAATGGTGTGTTTGAGTTGGGCACGGTCTTCGGCAGAGGGGAACTGTATGCGGGAGAAGTCCGCAAAGGTCCCGAAGACGTCTCCGAGGACGAGAGTCATGAAGGGTGCCACTCCACCAGAAACCATGGAAAGAATGAAAGCGGGGAGTAGGATGATGTAGGAGTCGCGTCGGGATAAGAGGGAAAACAGTAATTTTACAGAAGGAGCCGGGGGGGAGTACAAGTCTGAATCATGGGAAACCGAATCGTTAGGAAGAGGTTGAGATGGGAAGGGTTCAGGGAGGGAAGAGAATGAGGCGTTTGGAGTCGTGTTTGTCGTGGGGAGAGCATCTCCGACCTCGAGGGTCGCAGAGCTGGACATTGTGGTCGTGGGTGAGAGGGAAGGAAAGGGAAGAGGACTGGTCGACTGGCGAGGGATCCATTCGGGTTTTGTCTGTCTGGCAATTGTCTGTCAATGCGCTATTGTGTGCTATCTGTCTATGTAATCACAAAAAGCAAAGCGTCAATCTTCCCGTGCCTGTCACTCGTGTCACTGTCACGCCAATCTTACTTTACTTAGTAGCTAGACTTTCTGCCAATCCGCGATGGCGACCTTGCGGGCATCACTTGAGAAGCACAATCTCGCTTTCGAAACACTTCTCTCTCGAATCCCCGCAAAGTACTATCTTCCTCAAGATGACGATCAAGTGCGTTTCGCTCTCTCCATTGTCTGTTTCCTTACATAACTTCTACAGGTTGCCTCCAAGTACCACAAGAATAAGAAACAGCAGCAGGCACCAAAGCAGGCAATAAAAGAGGCATCCAGAAAAGCCCGCCGAGAAAAGGCACGTCCCTCTACTTGTCTACCGATCACACATGCCGATCGTCCAAGCGTAGCTCAATCCAGCGAACAATAAAACTGTGCTGGATCTACAAACTGAACATATCTCTGCCGCCACGGGAAAAGGGAAGCACAAGGCTCCCACCCCTGATGACTCGGATGGGGAAGCAATATCTTTAGAATTAGACGTTCACATGGACGACCCCGATCCGGAAGATGACTTGGCATCTATTGTGCCACTGCCGCAGTCCGAGAGCATCGAGACTCTCCGCGCCAAATTACATGCGAAAATTGAAGCAATCCGGATTAAGAAACGCGGAGGCGGTGAGGGAAACAGCAAGGACGAGCTGTTAGAAGAACGCCGACTACAGCGCGCCGCAATGCGAGAGCGACGGAGAAAGGAAACGAAGGAGAAGATCAGAAAGGAGAAGGAAAGCAAGGGAAAGTCCAAGGCAAAAACTAAGGACACCGCACCACCTACCAAAGTGAGTTCACGCATTGTTGTTGCCCGTGTCCTCTGACACTTTTCCCGCCAGAGTCAGCTAATTGTCCCAGACGGTGGCGCTCCATCGCACCCCGGGCCTCGCTCCCAACATACGAACGTTCTATTCTCATCAATTGCTGACTCGTCGTTGCCGAGCCGGAAAAGCAAATTAAAGACATCTTCAAATCCGAGTCAGGCTCTACAGCAGCTCGCTTCTCGGAAAGAGAAAATCTCCGCTCTGCCGGAGGAAAAACGCAAACAGATCGAGGAGCGAGATAAATGGGAAAAGGCTGAGGCTCGTATGGAGGGTGTCAAGGTACACGATGACGAGGCACGACTAAAGAAAGCAGCCAAGCGGAAAGAGAAGGAAAAGGCAAAAGGCAGGAAGGAATGGTAAGCATTTGGTTTAGTTCTTTTGTGGTAATTGATTGATGCCGACGGTTAATTAGGACGGAGCGGAAGGAGCAACTTGCTGCCAATATGGCGACAAGACAAAAGAAGCGGGCGGACAATATTGCCAGTCGAAGTGAAAAGAGGAAGGAAAAGCAGAAAGGTGTGAAGGGGAAGTCACGACCAGGATTCGAGGGAAAGACGTTTGGAAAGGCGAAGAGTAAAGCAGGCAAATCCTAGTGCACGTGATCATGAACGCTTTAGCCCAAACTGTGCGGAGGCATCTTCGGTCCAGTCAGACCTCCTAATCTGCTAGCCACTCCTTGTCTCTTATTTAACGACGCATCAACTTCAAAGTGAAAACGCCAACCTATCGAGCCCGTTCGAGTACCCGGACGCGAAATGACAACCGTGCACAGGCGAAAGTCGAGCAAGGAAGAGGATGAGAACCTCGTGATTGCACCCAACGGTCTGCTTCAGTCAGACGATCTACCCGTGGTGGAAGAGACGAGCAGTCGCGGTGAGTTCTCTGCGAGGAATCGTAATGGATCGTCTCCATTCGCACCGCACCCTTCTCCGTCACCACCTCAACCGACCTCCGCGGGTCCTTTTCGCACCAATTTCAAGCTTCCTCAGACCAATGGGTATTCCTCGACTCTCCGTCAGACATTCTCAACTCCAGCACACCTCCACATCCATGGAGGCGCAAACCCGCGTACGCGCTCCATATCATCTGGCCCCTTCACTCCAACTTCTCCTTCCCCTCTTTCCATGTCGTTCCCTTCCCAAGACGCTCACTCTTCAGCTTCCAATGCCGTGCCATTTCCCTCTTCCACGACCCTACCCGAATTCCCCCAAGGCCGCCGCGCTCACGTTCACGCACGCACCAACTCATATACCCAGCTGTCAGTGAATGGTTCCGAGCAGCCGCCATCCCCCTCCGCATCTACCCACTCCCGTCGACACTCCCGTCTCCATTCGCGCAACCTCTCCATATTCTTCCCACGTCCTGGCTCGTTGCCCCATAGCGCGATCGCCGAGGACGGCGCACAGGAAATTCTAATAGAGCCGCACAATGACTCTTCTGCTACAACAGGTGTACCGATGCCTAGCGCGTCACCGACCCTCTCAAAGGTGCCGAAAAAGCTTGGAGAAGGATTCACTTTCGGCGGGCGTCCTCCACCAACCCAGAACGAGAATGGCCTGATCGACGAGCAGCCTCCCCTTGCCCGCGCCTCACGTCGGGGGCACCACCATAAACACTCCCTCTCGCATAACTTCTTCTCATTTCTCGAGCCTGGCTCTACTAATCTTAATTTAACGTCACAACCCACGCCAATTCCGGTCTCCCCGTGGGCATCCACTAGTGCATCGTCCCTCCAGCCTTCAGGTCCCTCTACCGTCGCTTTTCCTCGAGATTCCCCCTCGCCCGTCTCGCCGCGATCAGAATCTAGCACATCTCCTTTCTTTCATATGCAAAACGACCCGCTTCCTATTGATGCTATCACCGCCTCTCTCGGGCAGTTTGTGCTCGGTGCGTGGCTGTGGGTCACTGGTCAGGGCGTCGGCTCGCTCGCGTGTACCGGGCTAGGATACTGGGTCGTCTTTGACGCACTTGGTGTCGCAGTGAGCAAGGTTTTGCCAACATATCTCCGGCGCCCCGCGCCGAATGCTTCAATACGACGACCGTTCGGGTGCGTAGTGCGGGTACCGTGATTTTCGTTGTATCCTAACAATTACACAGGACTCGTCGTTTAGAGACGGTTGCGTTGTTCGCACAGGTCGTCTATCTGATGTTTTCCGCGGTGTATGTGTTCAAGGAGACCATCGAACACGTTTTACTCTCTGCAGGCGAAGGCCACCACCATCATCCAGGAGATGAAGATGTTGAGACACTCGGGTTCGTTCTCACGCTATTACGTTGAATGTCTCATGAATATGTCTCTCCAGGATCGATTTCCCCGTGATTTTGTCGCTCCTTACTCTCGTTTCGCTATTCGCCAACTCTTTCCTATTCGATAACCATAGCAAACTGGTCAACGGTAAGTGTTGTTGTTCTCTTTACTCCTCGTCATTGAGTCAATCGTTCTAGTTACGGGGAGCCAGTTGCCTCCTTTATCGGTCCTTCTTGATCCTTCACGCTTCCAGTACTCCCAGCACACGTCTGAGCCATCCTCCCGGCTCGACCGACTTCTGCGCAATCCGTTCTCCCTCGTACCCATTAGCGCCTCGGCGCTTATCATCTTCTCGTCAGCAATCATATCCTCGTGAGTATCTTGAGCTGGCGCCCGTGTTTCGATTCGTTCGTTCGTTTCTGATTGAATTCACCACGTTTAGGTCTTCACATCGCACGTTCGATCTCCTTATCGCGGCCGCAGAGGCGACTGCGATGTTCCACCTCGCGTACCCCTCATGTAAGAGCATCGGCGCTGTACTACTACAGACCGCCCCCGCTCGCGGACAGTCCGCAGGCCGGATGGAGGCCTTCCTGCGTGCGATGCGCGAGGTAATTCTTACCCTTCTCCCCTTGTTATCCTACCTTGCTGACGGTGTCTCAC
The DNA here is from genome assembly GCA_963281015.1 of Lactarius tabidus. NCBI lineage: Eukaryota > Fungi > Basidiomycota > Agaricomycetes > Russulales > Russulaceae > Lactarius > Lactarius tabidus. Next base: position 1,908,255 of record OY725471.1, on the reverse strand, counting down.
TCAGATTGAGCGGCACCCACAAGTCTTGCACCTCCCACCACCGCATATCTGGCAACTCGCGCCGTCTGTGGGCACGCCACAGCCACTCGTGGCGACGCTCGAGCTGCGTGTCGCGGCGGACTTGGGCGACGCGGAGGTCATCAAGCTTACGCGTTGGGCGTGGGAGCGCTGCATGCTTGCACTTGGGCTCGCTGGGCGCGAGCAGGACGGTGGAGGTGTGACGGTTGGCATCGTGCGAGGGTAACGCAGGGCTTACTGCGCACTCTTGCCTCGGGGTTCATATATATATCAGAGTTCCGAGGGTGCTGCGCGTATGTGTGCCGTTGTGCTTCAGATTGTTTATATGGATGATCTATGCGGAACGGGACTGGCGCTAGCTTTCGGTCTGCGCCGCCTTTTTTTTTTTTTGGTTTTCGTTTGTTTTTGCTCCTTTCTGGGTTTTAATGCGACTGATGGGTGGAGGGTCAGCGGACTGTGTGCGCGTGCATGAAGGGCTTATTCGGCCTTGGTGAGTAGGATACGTAGGGTTGGTGCCTGACGCCGATTCAGAAGCCTGAGCTCATGTGAGTCGTGCAAGCCTGGCTTCCCCTCATTCTAATGGGGAATCGGCTGTGTGTCACGGCGACATTCCCATTTGACAGCTGTTGACGAGGGCTGTCTTATGGTTGCCGAGCTGATAACGATGCATGTGATGACGCGGTCACCGAGGGGCGGATTATGACGTGTTCAGCATACACGCGCAACGCGCAACCCTCGGTTGAAATTTTTTTTTTTGCGATGGGAGGACTGAAACCGCCGCGGGAAAGGCAGTCATGAACTTGGTCATGAATCCATAGAAGTGCTTCTGTGACGAGATGATGCAACATACAGTCTCGATAAGCTACAGTAATGGAAGACCGACGCCACATCCGAGTCTTCTTGATCTGAATCCACGGTATCCGACGGTCAGGCCAGGTCAGGCACTTGACGCTGACTGTACTGTATCTGATAAACGGAATCATCCATGTTTACTATTTGAAATTTAAACCTGGGGCTTGAGCTTGAGCTTGAGACTTTACTGCATGTTGAGCGCTGATCAGCTAATCAATGCTCTTCGCAGTAGTCGGCGCTAAGATACCCGAGGTCCTCCTTACAGCAACGACAACCGTACGTTGAGAAAGTGGATTGCAACAGACAGACTGCGACTGCGAAGCAAAAGCCGGACATGATGGCAGCTTAGGTTACAGCGTGCTCACCACGGGCCGAAGAAGCTCGTACCGTTGAACAGACAGAATCGGGCTCAGCCGGCTCCACATGGCGGAGGAAGGGAGAAGGTCTGTACATGTGTTACTGTATAATGGAGATAATAAGATGGAAAACTAACGCCGCCCCTTGCGCCGACCATCCACACCCACACTGGATAGCATGGCGCTTAGTCGTCAAACTCCCGGAAGCCGGCATGCCGCATGCATACAATGAGTAATAGGTTCGCGCAAGCTGACCATCATCTGCACGACCGTGCGACTCAGGCGCCTCCTCCACATCATCATCGACATTACGCTACATCCGCATGTTTGGAAGCCGGAAGACTGCCGAAAGGAGGTGCAAGTAGGTCCGTCACCGGCTTGGTGTGGTGCTTTCACCAGAAACGGTAATGATTGCTTTGGTTAGATTCGTCACCCTGGGCGAGTTTGTAATGGTGCTATTCGATGTGCTTTAAACGCGGTGCGATGTTCGGATACCAACGGGGTGTTGCAGCGCCGTTCTCAGACATCCTTATAATCCCCCTCTTTCTTTAGATTTAGTCGTGTCACCCCCTTGAAATCCGCACCCCCTTTCCTGCGCGACCCAGAAACCATGTCCGACTTACAGGAAATCGCGCGGCGAGACCAGAGCGTCAGCTCCCTACCACCTGCCCCTGAGAACGTGGAAGTCATTGGCCGTCCTTCACCGATCATTCCCCAGATTATGAGAGCCCGTGGAGACTCATGTTCGCACGTTCCCGTGGGCTACTTCGACCAAGAGGGCGTAAGCCAGCTTCGACGCACCCTCACCCACCTCTCTGAAGCTGTGGGCGGGCCTGGGGCTGCAATCTCAGAGTCGTTGGAAACGCTTTCGGTGCCTGCAGACGGGTCCTTTGATTTCGAAAAGACCCTTCGGACTATCATGAAATTGTACGTCGCTGTCTCAGCCCCTATTTCGTCGATTGCATTACTAAATGCGGCGTTAGGCGGGACCGCGCTGGTGTTCAGTCGCGAGAGCTTGGTGTCATGTTCAAGGACCTCCGCGTTGTCGGCTTGGGAGCTGCAGCCAGCTACCAGCCTACTTTTGGGTCTTTTTTCAACCCCAAGGTCATCCTCGAAAAGATTCGGACCTTGCGCCACCCACCCTTGCGCGATATCCTCAGTGGCTTTGAGGGCGTGGTTCGCCCAGGGGAAATGCTGCGTATGTATTATTCGCCTTTATCATGGATCGGACAGGATGTCTAAACCGGACTCAGTCGTCCTGGGCAGCCCAGGGTCGGGATGCAGCACGTTGCTGAAAACGCTCACTGACCAGCGCGCCGAGTATCATCTTGTGGAAGGGGAAGTCCATTATGATTCTTTCACGCCAGAATACATTACCAAGCATTATCGCGGCGACGTCGTCTACTCCCCCGAGGACGACATACATTTCCCTACGCTCACCGTCGATGAAACTCTCCGCTTTGCGGCGAAGATGCGTGCACCGCACAATCGCATGGGGCGTCCGCGTAGTCATTACGTGAAAACCATCACCGACATGTCGGAAACCATTTTTGGCTTACGACATGTAAAAAATACCCCCGTTGGCGATGCGGCTATTCGTGGTGTATCTGGCGGAGAGAAGAAGCGTGTTTCCATAAGTGAGGCATTGACTCTTCGTTCCAGGATCGCCGCGTGGGACAAGTACGTATTTTCGCGCTAATTCTCCGAGAAATACTTCATGTTTTTTCTACGATAGTTCTACTCGCGGTTTGGACTCTTCGACGGCCCTCGAGTTTGTTCGTGCACTGCGCATAGCAACCGACGTGGCGCGTATATCCACCATCGTGTCGATTTATCAGGCTGCAGAGTCGCTGTATGAACATTTCGACAAAGTCTGTGTCATTTATGAAGGCAGGATGGCATATTTTGGTCGCGCAGATCAGGCTCGCCAATATTTCGTCGATCTTGGATTTGAACCTGCACATCGGCAGACTACCCCAGATTTCCTTGTTGCTGGTGTGTTGTCGTGCTTTTATCTGAATTTTTTTTCTTCCCGCTCAACCTGCTTTAGTTACGAACCCTCCCGCTCGCACGGTCCGCGAGGACTTCAAAGGACCAGTCCCGCAGACGGCCGCCGAGTTCGCCTCTGCGTTCTTGGCTTCGCAAATAAGCGGAGCCAATCGGATGGATATGGACGCATATTTCAAAGAGTGTGTTGGCCACCCTGAGCGTGCCCTCGCATACCAGCAAAGCGCCATAGCGGAGCACGCTACTACACAGCGCAAGGGGAGCCCCTACACGATATCGATCCCAATGCAGGCTCGCGCCGTCATGCTTCGCCGCCTACAAATTCTGCGCGGCAACTTTACTACACAATTGATTGTCCTCATGTACGTACTGGCCAAGCTGGCATGCTGTAACATACTAATCCCACACAGGACGTTTGTCATTCAAGCTCTTATCAACGGTTCAGTCTTTTTCAGGTTGAAAGACGAGACATCGGCGTACTTCTCGCGCGGGGGTGTTCTCTTCTTGTACGCCACCATAAGTTGTCCTCGGCTTCAACCTATATTTAACCTATATCGCTAGTTCCTTACTTTGGGCAGCCTTGTCTTCAATTGCTGAGATTCCCGCCCTCTTTGCACAGCGGCCCATTGTGGTTAAGCATGCTAAAGCTGCCATGTATCATCCGTTTATCGAAGCCGCGGCTCTTACGATCGTTGACGTTCCAATCACCTTCGTCACAATCATGATATTCTCCCTCATCCTCTACTTTATGGTGGGTTTGCAAGCCTCTGCGAGCCAGTTTTTGTGAGTAACTATTTCTGCCTTATCTTCGTTCAAGTACTCATGGACTGTCGTAGCACGTTCTTCTTGTTTGTCTTTACCATGGCGCTGGTCATGAAGGCATGGTTCCGCTGCGTGGCAGCAGCTTTGGGAGATCCGGCGCCTGCCCAGACAGTTGCTGGTGTCATGTTGCTTCTTCTTGTCCTGTACACTGGATATACAGTCCCGAAGCCGTCTCAGATCGGCGCTCTGAAGTGGATCTCGTACATCAATGTGAGTGATTGCCAGCAGATTCTCATACCCGTGCTCATTTCTGGACAGCCGATCCGGTACGGTTTCGAAGGACTTATGTCCAACGAGTTTCACACACTTGACGGAACATGCTCAAATCTTATACCGAGCGGTGCTGGATATGAAAATGCGTTGCTCGCGAACCAGGTTTGCGGGACTGTGGGCTCTATCCCTGGTCAAAGCACCGTGAATGGCAACCGTTTTATCGCGATCTCGTATGACTACTCCTACAGCCATATCTGGAGGGTAAGTGATGTGACGGTTAATCTTATCTTCATAGAGAGTGATATTGGAGTAGAACTACGGCATCGTCATCGCGTTTGGCATCGCGTTTGTCGCAGCTCTCCTCTTTTTCTCAGAATTCAACACCCACTTGTCTGGCGAGACGAGCACCATGCTCTTCAAGCGAGGCACGAAGACTCCAGTTGTGCACGAAGACCAAGAGAAAGTCGACGTGGTTGACGAGGAGAAAGGCGTTCCAGAGTCGCGAGATCCAACAGATAAGATGCGCAATGAGAGCGGGACAACTAGCGTGGATGTCGCTGTTCCTATGATGTCGGACATGTTCACTTGGAGGCACCTCCAGTACGACGTCCGAGTAGGAAAAGGCGAGACCCGTCGCCTCCTGGAGGACGTTTCCGGTTATGTTGCACCGGGAAAGCTTACAGCGCTTATGGGAGAATCTGGAGCAGGAAAGGTTAGTAGATTCAAAACACGACGATGTAAACTTACGCTCATCTTTTCTCCCCAGACAACGTTATTGAATGTTCTCGCAGAGCGCCAGGCGGCTGGCGTTGTAGGAGGCGAGAGGCTGGTTAACGGGTACCCATTGCCGAGCGATTTCCAAGCCCAGACGTGAGTTTGAATGCCCTTTTTGTCTTATTTGCTGATTCTGACATACCGCGTTGCCACAGAGGGTACGTTCAACAAATGGACACACATTTGGCTCAGACAACTGTACGCGAAGCGCTACTCTTCTCTGCGAAATTGCGACAGCCACCGGCAGTACCTCTCAAAGAGAAAGAAGCATAGTGAGTAGTCGCTGAGGAGTATCTTTGAGTCAGTATTGAAACGAATGGTATTTAGTGTCGACACGGTGCTCAAAATGTGCGGTCTGGAGAAATATGCTGATGCTGTTGTGGGTTCGCTTGGCGTCGAGCACAGGAAACGGACAACTATTGGAGTTGAGCTTGCGGCCAAGGTACGCAACGAAGTACATATCCCCAAGTTATCTTATAATGACTCCCCGAAAGCCGAAATTGCTCCTCTTTTTAGACGAACCTACGTCTGGGCTTGATTCACAAAGCGCTTGGGCAATCGTTAGCTTCTTGCGCGAATTGGCCAATCACGGTCAAGCAATTCTGTGCACGTGAGGCCAACATCTTAACTTATTCTGGTCGCTTTGTATGCTGACTCAGGCTCGCTTTTTAGCATTCACCAACCTTCGGCGGAGCTATTCCAAGAATTTGACAGACTTCTGCTTCTCCGGAAAGGGGGAAAGACAGTCTACTTCGGCGACATTGGAACAAACGCGACAACCCTACTCAATTATTTCCAGTCAAACGGAGGATATTCCTGCCCAGCCGACGCAAACCCGTAGGCGGCGAGTATTTTACCAGTTGTATCATCAACTGACTGTTTGGGTAGTGCGGAATATATTCTGGACGTGATTGGAGCAGGTGCTACTGCTACCACAGATACTGACTGGCACGGCACATGGAAGAGCTCTCCTCAGGCGAAAGCAGTCGACGAAGAACTCGACGGTCTCCTCGAGGATGGGCGAAAGCGTCATGCGGTCGACACAGAGCAGCACTCGGAGTTCTCAACAATATGGATATTCCAAGTGAAGACACTCTGGGAACGCGACATCGTCCGCCACTGGCGTGATCCCACATATATGTTGGCCAAGCTTGCGTTGAACATCGTCGCTGGGCTCCTCATTGGATTTACATTCTTCAAGGCTAAGGATTCTATCCAGGGTACTCAGAATAAGATTTTTGTGAGTCTTGGTCTCTGGTTCTCTTCTAATACCGGCTCATCGGCGTCTGCGAACAGGCCGTTTTCATGAGCCTGGTCGTGAGCGCACCCCTATCCAACCAGATTCAAGGACCTTTCATCGACACCAGACGGGTTTATGAGATCCGGGAACGACCAAGCCGAATGTACAGCTGGACGGCTCTCATTACCTCGCAAATCCTTGGCGAGCTCCCCCTTAACATCGTTGGCTCTTCTCTCTTCTTCCTTATATGGTACTGGCTTGTCGGTTTCCCCTCGAGCCGTGCCGGTTACTCGTATTTGATGTTTGGCATCATGTACCCCATGTACTACACCACCTTCTCTCTATGGGTTGCTGCGATTTCACCGAACGCTGAAATTGCCGCGCAACTCTTCAGCTTCTTCTTCAGCTTTGTTGTCACCTTGTCAGTTGTGCTCTACTTTTCACCTTACACCTAGACTCGCGCTGATTTGATACTAGCAACGGCGTACTGCAGCCATACAAGCACCTTGGCTGGTGGAAGTGGATGTATCGCACGTCACCTTACACTTACCTCATCGAAGGATTGATTGGTCAAGGTACGCCGTTCTCGTCTTATCGACTCTCGCTCCATACTGAATGCGTTTTTAGCTATTGGCCACTCTGAAATCACCTGCTCATCTGTAGAATATGTCACTGTCATGCCACCCTCGGCACAAACGTGCCAACAGTATCTGAGTGAATTCATCAGCACAACAGGTGGCTACGTCACAAACCCAAGCGCCACGGATAATTGCCAGTTCTGCTCCTACCGCACCACAGACCAGTTCTTACAGACGAACTCGAATATATTCTGGAGTCATCATTGGCGCAACTTTGGGTTCATGTGGATATACGTCGGATTTAACGTACGTTCTCACTCGAACTGTCACCCTTTTACAGCCAGCTTATCCAATGCGTAGATCTTTGCCATCTATGCCATGACCTACATCTTCCGTATTCGGGGGCCGGCCAACCTCTTTCGCAGGCGATCATAAACATTGATCCTCATGCGTGTTCTGTAGATACAGTATGTAAACTTCACGCCTTATGATTTTCTCGTCCTTTAGACGTATCAATGAAGGACAATGTACAGTAGTGAGAGGGCTGTCATAACTTATTCGAAATTCGCTTACCGTAATGACATCATCTGCACTGGAATGCAACGGATGTGGGTCACTACCGGTCATTGAAATATTGCAATCTGGCGATTCGCGGATGCTCAGGATGGAAGGCGTGTATAAGAAAAATATATACTTCTGCGTCCTATCTCTTACCTCACTGTAACGGCTAAACACTATCGGAGCTATCGTCATTGGCTCTCTTGGACGCATCCCTTCGAGTTGCCGAATCTTTGGCACATGTTAGGAGTCCTTGCTATTATTAACGACATGAGCTCTCGTGACTAGAGATTGGGGGTTAATGATCTCCCTGTCCTTTGACACATGCCGGCACTGGCCTGAGCGACTGCTGTAGTAGCGCGGTACGTTCGTCGACTCGGAGTCGTCGAATCTGGATGCATGTGCGGAGACATTCTGTCGGTCCATTGGCAAAATAAAAGAAAATTAACACTGGGTGACTTCCCACAGCATCTAGAGTCGCCAGACCAGTTCCAGACCGGTTATACCCGATGTTTGTAATCAAGAAAATAAGTTCTGGAGAGACCATGTTTCCCGTTGACAAGATAAAAAACTAGGTGCCAGAAATGACAAAGCAAGATCAAGAATGCTGATATGGTGAGCGAGTCATCTCCGACTTCCCCTCTAAGCATAATCGCCTTCCCACTGGGTCCGGCATCCCGGCATTTCTGGTCTAGTGCTTACAAATACTCTGGCGAGGGGGGGGGACCCCCCCCACCAGATTTAAGCTCTGGTGAGCACAGACGGACCATGATGTGTATTATGTGAGCAGCGGGCCTGACCGGCACCACGGCCATCTGGTGAAAATTCTGGTCTGGAAGCCTCCAGAGTGCTGCGGGAAGTCACCCACTTGGCTCACAAAAAAGGGAAAGAATTTCCATATTGTAGTATCGCTTAATGTTATCCTTGACGTTATTGTTCTCAAAATTAAATAACATTTACTCAAGGGCACTCCAATGTTCCGAGGGCCAAACTGCCAGCCTGACTGCGCTGTTCTGTGGTCAACGTGGTCTGAACATGGGCGCCTAATATATATATACTTCATCTCAAAAGCATCCTGTAATCTTTTCGAATTTGTGCATCACTCTTGTAACCACCGCGTAACCGTCAGAATTCCCTTTCCAAACGCTCCCAGACACGTGTGTTGGCAGCCCATAGCGCAGCTCTCTCTTTGGGAGTGGCTCGCTTCCTCCTTACTGCCGCCGCTCACCCAGGCTGGCACCTCAGTTCGTTTAATCCAGCGCTGCTGTGTCCGAAACGCCGGCGGTGGCGGCGCGATAAGGCATGTAGTACTGTAAGCAATTGAAGAAAGAAGTAAGAGAAAAAAAAAAGGAGGGGGGCTCCGTCACTTGACATTTTCCCAGCAGGTTGGTCGACACAATCACTCGCATGGGGACCCGTACTTCCGTGGCAAGAGTCCAAAACAGCGTCTGGACAGGCACGGTAGCTGGAAAGGACCAGATCCGATGAAGCGCTCATGCCCAAGTACGAACTGTGCGAGTTCGAAACGTGAGTTCATTGGCCGCTTTGCGCTGACACTGCTGGGGCTCGGTTAGTGGTGACTGCACCTGGACTTCGCCGTCATTGATCTACAATATCACAGCAACGATCTCACTGATAGGGGGAAGTAGAGGGAGAGGCAGTTGACGACTTACGAAGTCAGCGACTTGCAGGGTCGCAGGTTTTCGTTCGAGTGTTTTGTGGTCGACGGCTACAACCTCGTGGTTCGGATTCTCGATTCTAGTCAGCGAACATCCCACCTGCCTTCGGTTCTGCAGTGACCGACTTCCTTCTTAGTCTCGAAAACTCCTCAAAAAAAAGGATATTGGAGCGCCAAGATCGATACGTTATCGTGTAGTTTTTTTTTTTTTTTGGATGAATTTATCGTGTAGTTGATACTCTTGATTGTATTGGAAAATTGTCACATGTAACGTGGAAAAACAGTGTAGTTTGAGTTGTCAGCATTGCGCGCGATATTGCACTCAGGCTGTCACTCTTGCTGTCACTGACTTGATTGTCGCGCTGCAGTCTGGCTCAAAGCCAACTTATATCGTGCTGTCACTTCCTATCAGACGGCAGCAGTTTGCTCCTAATTGGGACGATCTCCAAAGACGACTGTATTTCAATTTCAACTTTTGTTTGAGGACAGAAGGACGCTCCAAGGCTAATACTGATCTGACTCTGGTGCTTGCTCTGGTGTTAAAAAATTTCCAACAGGCTTCTTGACAAGCTTGAACGTGCGTGAACTTGAACACATGGAAATATGGATTGAGGTCAGCAAGGAGCTGCGCGATCCGGGCAACCCCTCCGTCATCGACGTTGCCCTATTAGCCGCATGGAGGTCCGTCGCCAGTTTTGTGTGACCCCGTCGCTGGATGCGGCAATGTTCGTTGTTCGCTTGGTCGTTCGATATTTCAGATCTGCCACCATATGGACGCGTTAGTACATGCGATACGATGCTCGGAATGTCGCCGTATCGGCACCGTAGTTTGTTTACTCACATTCCCACCCTTTAAACCGTCCCTCTTTGCTCCTGGAATCAATGGAGCCCCCTCCCTCGAACATCCGCTCTTTCCTTTCTGCCCGGCCGATGACCTATGTCCGACTTACAGGAAGTCGCACGGCATGACGAGAGCATCAGCTCCTCCCCACTTCCTTCTGATTATGTGCATGTCACTGCGCCCCCTTCACCCATCATTCCTCGGATAACAAGTCACAATGGCCACTCATGTTGTGCAAGATGTTTGCGCGATCCAGAGGATGACTTTGACCTAGAGGGCATATTAGATTACTACGACCTATGGGGCTCACTAGATTACTTCAACCTCGAGGGCGTAGGCCAGCTTCGGCTCTCTCTTCCCCATATCTCCGAGTCCACTCGTGTACCTGGGAATGTACTCGCAGAGTCGCATGAGTCGCTTTCGGTGCCTACTGGGCCATTCGACTTCGAGAAGACCCTGCGGACTATCATGAAAAAGTACGTCATAGACTCAGTCCTCGGTTGTCGTTTCCATTATATGGGGGGTTAGGCAGCGCCGCGCAGGTATTCATTCGCGAGAGCTTGGTGTCATGTTTAAGGACCTCCACGTTGTCGGCTTGGGGGCTGCCGCCTGCTACCAGCCCACCTTTGGGTCTTTGTTCAACCCCAAGGTCATCCTCGAGAAGATTCAGGCCTCACTCCATCCCCACTTGCGCGATATCCTCAGTGGCTTTGAAGGCGTCGTTCGCCCAGGGGAAATGCTGCGTATGTATCCATGACCTTCCTTGGGTTGGAAATGGTTTCTCACTTAACCTTAGTCGTCCTGGGCAGGCCAGGCTCGGGATGCAGTACCTTGCTGAAAACGCTCACTAACCAGCGCGCCGAGTATCATCTTGTGGAAGGGGAAGTCCATTATGACTCTTTCACCCCAGAATACATTGCCAAGCATTATCGCGGCGATGTCGTCTACTCCCCCGAAGAAGACATACATTTCCCTACACTCACCGTCGATGAAACTCTACGCTTTGCAGCCAAGATGCGTGCACCACACAACCGCTTGCCACTGGAGGGGAGTCTGCGCAGTCATTTTGTGACGAGAATAACCGAAATCACGGAAACTATTTTCGGTTTGCGACACGTAAAGAACACCCCCGTTGGCGATGCGGCTGTTCGTGGAATATCCGGCGGCGAGAAGAAGCGTGTTTCAATAAGTGAGGCAATGACCCTTCGTTCCAGGATCACCGCGTGGGACAAGTAAGTATTCTGGCGCTAGATCTTGGCCATGTTTGAAATCATTACCTATGACAGCTCTACTCGAGGACTCGACTCTTCGACCGCCCTCGAGTTTGTTCGTGCGCTACGAATAGCAACCAACGTGACGCATATATCCAATATTGTGTCACTTTATCAGGCTGCAGAGTCGTTGTATCAAAATTTCGACAAAGTCTGTCTCCTCTATGAAGGCAGGATGGCGTACTTTGGTCGCGCAGATCAGGCTCGCCAATATTTCATCGATCTTGGATTTGAACCGGCACACCGGCAAACGACCTCCGATTTCCTTGTGTCGGGTGTGTTAAGTGCCTTATTCATATGTATGTATTGGCTCAACATTCCCTTCCCTTGCACTAGTCACGAATCCCCTTGCGCGCACGGTCCGCGAGGACTTCAAAGGACCAGTCCCGTACACGGCTGCCGAGTTCGCGTCTGCGTTCTTGGCTTCGGGGGCGAGTGTAGCGAATCGGATGGACATGGACGCATACTTAAGGGAGTTTGTGGACCACCCTGACCGTGCTCACGCGTACAGACAGAGCGCAATGGAGGAGCACGCTACTACGCAGCCCAAGGGGAGTCCCTACACTATATCAATCCCAATGCAGGCTCGCGCCGTCATGCTGCGCCGCCTGCAAATTCTGCGCGGCCACATCGCCCCGCCATTGATTAGCCTCATGTACGCATTGTCATCTGGCGAGCCGGGCTGATATTCTTTACTAATCCCAGATAGAACATTCACCATTCAAGCCCTTGTCACCGGCTCACTGTTTTTCAGGCTGAAAGATGAGACATCACAGTACTTCTCACGAGGGAGTATGGTCTTCTTGTACGTCATCGCAGGTTGTGTCCTCGCCTCTGCCTGTGACCCACCCATATCACTAGTGCCTTACTTTGGGCTGCCCTGTCTGCAATTACTGAGATTCCAGCTCTCTTCGCACAACGCCCCATCGTGGTAAAGCATGCTAAAGCTGCCATGTACCACCCATTTATCGAAGCTGCGGCTCTCACGATCGTTGACGTTCCAATCACCTTCGTTTTAATTATGATTTTCTCCCTCATCCTCTACTTCATGGTTGGCTTGCAAGCTTCTGCGGGCCAGTTCTTGTGAGCAACTATTTCTACCTTATCAAGATTAAGTAGCTCATAGACCCAGCACGTTCTTTTTATTTCTCTTTACCGTAGCATTGGTCATGAAGGCATGGTTCCGCTGCGTCGCAGCTGCTTTTGGAGACCCAGCGCCTGCATTGACGGTTTCCGGTATCATGTTGCTCGTGCTTATCCTCTATACCGGACATACAGTCCCCAAGCCGTCGATGATCGGCGCGCTGAAGTGGGTCACAGATATAAACGTGAGTGATTGTGAGTAGAAGCTCTTATCTGTGCTTATTCCTGGACAGCCAGTTCGGTACGCCTTCGAGGGAGTCATATCTAACGAGTTTCATACACTCAACGGAACATGCTCAAACTATATACCAAGCGGTATTGGATATGAAAACGTGTCGCTCACGAACCAGGTTTGCGGGACTGTGGGTTCTATCCCCGGCCAAAGCACCGTGGATGGCAACCGTTTTATCGCATTGGTGTATGACTTTTCCTATGACCATATCTGGCGGGTAAGTGATAACATCACTGGAACGTCAATGTTCTTAAGTTAGTGACTAACATTGGAGTAGAACTTCGGCATCACCATCGGGTTTGGTGTTGTACTTGTCGCAGCACTTCTACTTTTCACCGAGTACAACACGCGTTTATCTGGCGAGACAAATGTCATACTCTTCAAGCGAAGGGCGAAGGCTCTGGTTGAGCGGGGCGCTAAAGAGAGACCGAGCGCGATTGATGAGGAGAAACACACTACAGGGTGGCGAGATATGACGGAGACGATGCACAGTGACAGCGGGACATCTAGTGTGGATGTCGCTGTTCCTATGATGTCGGACATCTTCACTTGGAGGCACCTTGAGTACGATGTTCGAGTGGGAAAAGGCGAGACGCGTCGCCTCCTGGAGGATGTTTCTGGTTATGTTGCACCGGGAAAGCTCACAGCGCTCATGGGAGAATCTGGAGCGGGAAAGGTTAGCAGAGAACTTCGACGATACAAATTTACGCTTAACGTTTTCCCTCAGACCACACTCTTGAATGTCCTCGCAGAGCGCCAGGCGGCTGGCGTTGTTAGTGGTGAGAGGCTGGTTAACGGGTACCCATTGCCGAATGATTTCCAAGCCCAGACGTAAGCTTGACCACTCACCTTATATAGTTTATGCTGATTCCGACGTTTGATTTGCGACAGTGGGTACGTTCAACAAATGGACACACATTTGGCTCAGACAACCGTGCGCGAGGCACTGCTCTTCTCCGCGAAACTGCGACAGCCACTAGCAGTACCTCTCAAAGAAAAAGAAGCATAGTGAGTTATTATTCAAGTTGAGGAGCATCTCTGAGTCAGTATTAACGAGTCGTGTATAGTGTCGACACAGTGCTTAAAATGTGCGGTCTGGAGAAATATGCTGATGCTGTTGTGGGCTCTCTCGGCGTCGAACACAGGAAACGGACGACTATTGGAGTTGAGCTTGCGGCCAAGGTGCGCAACGAAGTACCCATCCCCAAGTTATCTGGTATTGACACCCTGAAAGCCGAAATTGCTCCTCTTTTTAGACGAACCTACGTCTGGGCTTGATTCACAAAGCGCATGGGCAATCGTTAGCTTCCTGCGAGACTTAGCCGATCACGGTCAGGCAATTCTGTGCACGTGAGACCAACACCTGTGAATATTCTGGTTGGTTTGTATGCTAACTCAAGATCGCCTTTTAGTATTCACCAACCTTCGGCGGAGCTATTCCAAGAATTTGATAGACTTCTGCTACTCCAGAAAGGGGGAAAGACAGTCTACTTTGGCGACATCGGAAGAAACGCTGCGACCCTGATTAATTATTTCCAGTCAAATGGAGGGTATCCCTGTCCACCCGACGCGAACCCGTAAGTGATAAGTATATTAAAAGTGGGATTCTCATTTAACTATTTGGGCAGTGCTGAATATATCCTGGACGTGATTGGGGCCGGTGCTACTGCTACCACAGATACTGACTGGCACGGCACATGGAAGAGCTCTCCTCAAGCGGAGGCAGTCGACGAAGAACTCGATGCTCTCCTCTCGGATGGCCGAAGGCGTCATGCTATCGACACAGAGCAGCACTCGGAGTTCTCAACACCATGGATATTCCAAGTGAAGATACTCTGGGAACGCGACATCGCCCGCCACTGGCGTGATCCCACATACCTGATGTCCAAGTTTGCGTTGAATGTCGTTGCTGCACTTTTTATCGGATTCACGTTCTTCCAGACAAAGGATTCCATCCAGGGTACTCAGAATAAGATCTTTGTGAGCCCTGGTTCCCTTCTAATACTAGCTTATCTAAGTGTGTGAACAGGCTATGTTCACCAGCATGGTAGTGAGCGCACCCCTATCCAACCAGATACAACGGCCCTTCATCGCTACCAGACGAGTTTATGAGATTCGGGAACGGCCAAGCCGAATGTACAGCTGGACGGCTCTCATTACCGCACAAATCCTTGGCGAGCTCCCCCTTAACATCATAGGCTCTTCTTTGTTCTTCGGTATATGGTACGCGCTCGTCGGGTTCCCCTTGAACCGTGTCGGATACTCGTATTTGGTGTTCGGTATCATGCACCCCATGCACTACACCACCTTCTCCCAATGGTTTGCTGCCATGTCACCGGGCTCCGAAATTGCCGCGCAACTGGCCACCTTTTTTTTCACCTTTGGTACTCTCTTGTCCGTTCTATTTTACTTTAAACCCAGATTCGCTCTGACTTGATGATAGCAATGGCGTGTTGCAGCCGTACAACCACCTTGGGTGGTTGAAGTGGATGTATCACACCTCGCCTTGGTCTTACTTCATCGGGGGCTTTGTGGGCCAAGGTATACTACTCTTATCTTGTCTTATCTCGCTCTATACCGACCACTTTCAGCGCTTGGCCACTCTCAGATTACCTGCGCCCCCATCGAATACGTTATCGTCAAGCCACCACCGGCGCAAACGTGCCAGCAATACCTGAGTAAATTTATCAGCACAGCCGGTGGCTACGTCACGAACCCGAGTGCCACGGATAATTGCCAGTTCTGTTCATATCGAACTACAGACGAGCTCTTACAATTGAACTCGAACATATTCTGGAGTCATCGTTGGCGCAACGTCGGGTTCCTCTGGATGTACATCGTACTCAACGTACGTCCTCATTCACAACATCACGTGCAGCTAGTAGCTCATATTCAACGCGTAGATATTCGCTATCTATGCTATGACTTACATCTTCCGTATTCGCGGTCCAGCCAACTTTTTCTTTCGTAGGCGTTCATAAAAAGTCGTCATTATCTGCGTGATCTATACCCCATCTACGGATTAAAGCTCCCTGGCCTCTTGATACTATCAATATGTTGTTGAAGAATGAGAATACTATGTTTGGCGTTTGTTTTTTGGGTGTGCTTGAGAGCGACAATAGTGGACTGTGGCTTGTTTCCAGTTGCGAAGGATGGTTAATAGCCCCGACGTCAATGTTGTTGCCGGGGCTATTGTCCCCAATGTGATCTTCGTAATTCGCAGATGGGGACTGTCAATGGGCGACACTTTTCTCAATTTCTGCCTCAATGTGCGAATAGATTGCGCGCTGCTGAATTCCCGTGCGGCGTACACCTGCCATGTTTTCGGTATATGAGCCCTCTCGCTCTCGGGGAATGACATGATGTCGACTGAATACAGTAGCAGAGTGGTCTTGAGAATGGTGCAAGAATTGTGCTGACGGCTTGAGGTGGCCCAAGCAAGCTTTCCAATTGCAACTCGTCTTGTGACTCGCGCGATCAGAGCCTTTGGATCAGTATTATCATTGTATAGTACAAACGTTTCGAGCCTGAATCACCGTCGGAAGTTGCTCAAACCTTTCTCACACTACCAACCGTTGTTGCTTAATGTTGTTTGGTGTCCTATGTGGGAGTGGGAGTTCTCGGACACGGTACAGGAATCGCCGTACAGAGAGAGACTTTCTTGGCATGGACACTCAGTACTCAGCACTCTGTACTGAGGCTTTTTTTTTTTTTTTTCCATTTTTCACAACATCGGTCGACATACATGATCGTCACGCCCTCTTAACGGGATGGCCTCAGGATTCTCCGGTTTTGAAATCGTCTTTGGCATCGATGATACGTTTAAACACAGTTTATAACGTTTATAGTACTATTTACTCAGTACTCTCGAAACAACTTGTTGTTTCCATTTCCATTCCCGTAACCTTTACACATGGCTTGCTATTCCGTCCGTATGATTTCGGCTGCACAATCTCGCACCTTCATGACCCTCCAGCCGAAGATCCCCGCTGATTGGGAAGCTGGGCTTTGCAAAGTGCTGTATGTGTGGACCACCGACGGACGCATGGTCTTGCACGACCACGTCCGGTTGCGCCACACAGGCGCGCTTTCCCATTTAGCAGTCACCCTCAGCTCGTGTGCTTGTTATGGTACACCTCAGGAGGTAGGCCGGGCACATCGGAGCAGAGCTTAAAAGCCTGGTATGGTGCTCTCTGATGTCTTTTCGGAAGGCCACTCCATGTCGACCATCTCAAGGGCCTCGTTGACCATGTGCGAGTGTTCGACACGGAGTTCTGTCTCAGTCGGAGATGCTTTCCGGCGTAACATCAGCACTCTAAAAAACAGAATGAGTGAACCAGCAAGGACTTGGCAGAGAGTATCACACGTACAACCGACATGACTAGAAAAGCGACAATAATCAATAAAACGATCGTAATCAGGGAGAAAAAAAATGTTCACCAGAGCGGAGGGCAGGATGTACGCAAGCCAGATACTTGAACCCCAGCCCTCATCTACTAGATATGAGCTACAGTAAGATCAAATCAATTGATCGGGTCAGGATAGTCGTCGCGTTGCTTTCTCACCTGAGAAAAGTCACAATCGACAATGCGTTCAAGCCAGTCATGACGACATAGACGAGTATCCCTACGTGACCAGAACAAAACACTTATTGATGAGCTGCGTCAACGACCGAGTAGGCAAACCAAGACCTGCCTTGTTTCAGAAAACTCTGGCCTAGCGGACCAAGAGTGCCACGCTGAAAGCAGTGCTATATCGATTTACAATGACTATGATTCACGTGGACAAGGCAAGAGCCATCAGACTTACCTGAATTACGACCAACATGTTGAGGCAATCGAAAAAGGTCGAGAGTATCTAGTAGAGGATCAATTCAACCAAGGTGATAACAAACGACAAGGAAAATCGTACAGAGACCATCTAAGCCAGCATATAATATGTCAGTATAATCGGATAAGTGACCCAAAGTCCTGGACGCACCCCCATGTGATAGGCAAGGGGAATCTGTATCGCACCCACCCCCTGACCGTTGTTGGCCACCGATGCTAAATCGAAAGTCGGTAGATCCGAAATGGCGAAACAGCCAGTGCGTTCGATTATGAACAAGAGGGGCACTACGATTCCATCGAGGAGTCAGGAATACGCCTTGTAAAACAAAGTCTTTGGGACAGACGGGCTAGGTGTTCGCTCACTACCCATATAAGAACGCCAACAAGAGTGAGGAGGGTGATTGAGAGAGCAAAGAGGACCGTTTTTTTCCTCCCAGAAAACGCGTATGTACGCAACATCAGAATAACTGAGGACATGACAGACGAAATGTGAATAAGGGCTTGTCAAGCACGCGGTAGTATTCATACTCACATTGTGCTGACAATGTCTATGATCAAAGCGTGAGGAAATGTTAGATGAGAAGCATGAGTGAGCGCACCGTAGGTATGGTACAAGCATAAAGAGCGTGATAGTATGGCTCGCAAACACTTTGCTCGTGGTCACCGAGAAAACCCCAGAAATGGAAGGGTGCAATGACCATTGGGTAATAGCGGCAAAATAGATATGCGCATTTCACAACGTTCCAAGGAGCAGGGTATATCTGTGGGTCAACAATTATAGTGATCAATCGACGACTCAGCATATGAAGTCGGCGGTACATGCTTACAAGGTCAACTTCCTGGTCCAGCCTAAACATCGAAGCCACAAAATGAGGTTACCTCAACAAAGTTAAATAAAGTAACAAGATTCAACGAACGATATGATCCAATCGTAGAAGCAGACGACGTCTAAGAAGTGATCATCAGGGTAAACCGGCGTGGAGCCAAACCTCGAGGAGACGTACATGCAGCTAGAAAGTGTGTCAATTGGTCAAGTTTGGTGACACGAAGGAGCGCACTAACCTGTGAGAGAGTAACGCGCCCTAGAGCCGAAAACATGAACAAGTAAAGTCTCTCCATCAGCAAATAATCTTCAAAAAATAAGTAGGAGCGCACATAAGCACCGAATTCAAACCAGACACCAACACTTGCTGCGTAAGCGGTTGTCCCATTGATGTAGATAGAGGACGGCGCCGCTGCCAAGTGAAGCAAAGACTGATCTGACCGAGCCTACCGGCAGGGCTATAAGCGGGGTGTCAGCAGTCAGTTTGCGTGCAACTCTTCAGGCTTCAAGCTTCAAGCGATCTCTGAGTTATCAATCGGGATTGGGTTAGAGAGGGGAGGGGAACCGTTGGTGGGAAAGACAACTGGCGGCGGTAGAGGTGCGTGCACGAACTAAAAAGGATTGCCCTGCAAATGAAGACATGACATCTGGAATGCAGTTTCCCGGCACAATCCGGGTCTACTTCGTATGTTTGTTTCCCGCTTCAGTATTGCAGTCCGGTTTTGCCCACCCACGCCGAGCATCTTTGTCTCAGGCTATTGTTCAAGTTGGAGCATTCGCCTCGTCCTCCCTCCAGGGGATTATCCGTGCTCGTTGGAAACGTGCCCGACTGTAAGGGCATCGAAGTGCTCTAGATGACTTTTCCCTGAGTTCGAATTCAAATGCTGATCCTCACCTCGTGCGAGCGATGTCACCGGTCTACACAATTCATGCCGAAATTTGCGCTGAACGTCAAACTAAACACAAGGGGCTGGCCTACTTGCGCACGTCAGCGCTTGACGATTGTCCGGCGGTGTTGAAAGTGAGCCACTGTGTCAACTGCAAACTTTAGTAACTTGTTCTCTATTTGTACGAGTGGATAAGGGGAAATAAATTAAACCTAAATAAATGAAAATAGCGCGTCAACAACGCGTATGTTATAGAAGCGAAGGGGCAGTCGGGCAGTCCTCTTCTTTTTGATTGCTTTCTCACCCTTCGAATGGACTCTTGCCTCCCCCCTCCACCCTCAGTCCCTAATTATAAATGCGGACGGAAAAGGTCAGCGGTGTTTGTGTTGCCGTCCGTTCCTTGTCCCTTTTATCCGGGAGTAGGAAGGGGCTACCGCCCCTTTTACTCACCGCCGTTTACGGCATCACGAGGGCAAGCGCGCAAATTTCGAATCAGCGACGCCATCCCTTATCGCCATCCTCAGGCGTTAGGGGGGGAGCGGTGCTCGCGAAATTGAGGCATGGGAGCGGCGCGCCCTCCCAACCTACCCTCTTTCCCACACACTCTGGTCTATGAGCAAGGCGAACAGAGGGCGAGCGCGAAAACGGGGAGGTGCTCCCCCTTCGGGCATACAAGCGACCTGCCACTGGCCAGCGCAACAACTCGGGAGCGGCGCCTCCCTCTCATCTTTTGTGCTCAAGTGGGGCGCAAAGGCACGCTCCAGTGCCCCTTACCCTCTCCACTCACCCTTAGACCTTAGATGTTGGGGCGTGCGCAAACCTGTAACTGCCCCCCCCTCCCCCCTTTTGTCCCCCTTCGCGTACAAGGCAAGGCACGTAAACAAGCCTATGGGAATGGGAAGGTGCGCGCTCCTCCTTTCCTTTGGCTTCCCTCCAGGCCTGCTTGCGCGCAAAGAGGGACAAACGCACGGAGGAGCAGTTTTTAACCGCGATTATAAAACGGGGTGTGATGAGGCATGTGAAATGGGGTTGCGCAAACCGCCCCCTTTACCACAACCTGTTTGGAATATCTGCAGAACGCTACAGCCTAAGGAGTTGCGGCTCTTCCGGAGATCATGGACTTATCTCCTCACTGCAACTTTCGCCCCGCTCTTCGCGCTGCGTGTCATTGACGCCAAACAGATCGAGTCCCTGCCGAGGCAGATGTTACGAAGGTGCAAAATTGCTTAATGAGATAATTCAGTGGTACACGTTGTAGATAGTCATCAATTATGTGAAGAAGGCAACAGTTATCAGACTCACCTGAACCACGACGAACACGTTAAGGCAATCGAAAAAGGTCGTGATTATCTAGTAGAAGATCAGTCAAGGCGATAACAAATGAGAAGTACACCACACAGAGATCATCTGAGGGGGGGGGGGGATGTTATGTCAGTATATTAGACAAGCACTTCAAAACTCTAATAGACGCACTCCTAAGTGATAAGCAATGGGCACCTGTACTTTGTCGGTCCCCCCTGTTCCAATAGCCGAAAGTACCGCACCCAAAGTTGGCTGATCCGAAATCGCGGAACAGCTCGCGCGTTCGAAGATAATGAATAAAAGGGATACTGTGATCCAACAAAGAGTCAGGAATACACCTTGATAGACAAGAATTTCGGGACAGACGGGTTAACTGCTTGCTCATTACCCAAATAATAACACCGGCGAGAGCAAGGAAGGTGATTAAAAGAACGGCGAGAACACTTTTTTTCCTCCCAGAAAACGCGTATGTACACAACATCAGAATGATTGAGGATATGGCGAACACGAGCTTGAATAACAGCTTGTGAAGCACGCAGACTTGTATGTGCTTACATTGTGCTGACAATATCTATATTTACATTGTGAGGAAGGGTCAGACGGGAAGTACGAATGTACGCACCGTGGGTATGGTACAGGCATAAAGGGCATGATAGTATGACTCGCAAACACGTTGCTCATGGTCAATGAGAAAACCCCAGAAGTGGAAGGGTGCAATGACCATTGGGTAATAACGGCAAATTAGATATGCACATTTCACAATATTCCACGGAGCGGGGTATATCTGTGGGTCAACAATGACAGTAATAATCAATGACTCCTCAGCATATCAAGATAACGATAAATGCTTACAAGGGCAACTTCCTGGTCTGGCCTAAACATCGAAACCAAGAATGAGCTTTCCTCAGAGAGTCAAATAAAGCGACAAGATTCAACGCACGATATGATCCAATCGTAGAAACAGACTATGTCTGCCAGTGGGAGGCTAATCATCAGGATACACCAGTAGGGCACCAACCCTCCGGGGGGGGGGGGGGGGCGTACAGGTGGCTATAAATGTCCTGATTGGTCAACATTGACAGCACAGGAAGGAACGCACTTACATATGAGGGAGTAACGCGACCTAAATGCCACCAGTTCGGACAAGTAAGGCCTCTCCGAGTCCGTCAGTACATAACCTCCGAAAAGGAATAAGACTCACAAAGCTACTGAATTTAGGCCGGACACCAACAGTTGCAGTGTAAGCGACAGTTGTCCCATAGATAAAGACAAAGGGCAGCACCGACGCTGCCAAGAGCAGCAGCAGCAGGTCAAGACTGTGTCCCCAATAGCAAAACGCAATAAACTTAGTATTGGCAGAGGAGGGGGTCGATTGAGTGTAAGTCTTCAAGCTTCAAGGGGGTGTCTGATATAGCAACTGGGACTGGGACAATCGAGAGAGAGGGAAACGTTGGTGGGGGAAAGAGAAGTCGCAGTCGCAGATCGTACTTGCGCAGCTAAAAAGATTACCCTGATCGCCCTGAGATGCGAGCACATGATATCCAGACGGTTTTGATTTAACTATAGCCTGTGGTTACAGATCAAGGTCGAGACGCTACGGTACGTATGTCACGGTACGCCGGGGTAGCCAAAGCGTCAAGTTCCCGAAATGGCAAGCTCAAGTCTAGCACCTTCGCGTGACTGCTTCTCGGTTCAGTCCCGGTTTCACCCGCTCACGCCAAGCACCATACTACATGACCTATTTCTCGCGGAGCATTCGCCCAATATTTTCAGAATCACCTGTATGCACACTCATCCTCTGTAAAAACGGTGAAAGTGCTCTGGACGACTGGCAGTGGAGATTAGGCGGCCCAGTGCCAAGTACAACGAGATTGCAGCGGCAGTTGACACACAAGCCACCCATTGGACTCTGGAACTTCGCGGAGTACCCGTGCCTTTACTTCTACCTCGGGAAGCGTCGACGTGTCTCACTGCAATTTTTGTATGACGGTCTGTCGTTGGCGCCATCTCTCTGTTTCAACGGCAACGGGCTGAGGTTGTCACTCGATGAGAAACACACTGACACTCTTTGCTTATTGATCTCATCTGGGGCAAACTCGCATTGACAAACCTGAGGTGGATGCAACTTCCACCATTCTTCTAGAAAAAGCGCTTGGACCTTTGATCTATACTTTCACCCGAACATGACTTAGGCCGACACTCAGGCATGTAAGAGGAAGGGAAGCATGCAAACTTAACGGTGTCCAAATGCCTGAGGTCTCAGTACCCTAGCAGTCACTGTGAACAGTGCGGATATGCTCCGCTTCTCGAATGCCAGTGGACGAACGTCTTGACATTATCGCACCCCAGGACTACGGCAGTACACCAGATGTCGAGTTGGGTAGGGTAAGGGCGGGAACGTTTCGCCCGCACTTTCCCTCGTCAATACATTGATCTGTCAGACAAGAAGGTATAAAATGCCTCCCCTTCGTCGTTATCTTTCCCCGGTATTCCTCTTATTCCAGAGTCATACAAAGGTGAGCTGGTTTCCGGGCTAAATCTCTTCGACACTGACAGCTGCTGGTCATTGTCGTCGTGCACCCTTTCGACGCTCGCCCGTTTTCTCTCCGGCGCTTACTTCTGTGTCGTCGAGGAGACCGTCTGGAAATACGCCAACGGTGGAACCTGGGATGAGGTTAACGGTTACCTTGTGCTCAAGATGGGCGGAAGCGGGACGTCTGGCTCCCTTCGCCTACAGTCCGAATCGGGCGAGAGCTTCGTCGTCACTCTAGGCGTCCACAACTACAAGCGATGGGGCGACATCGTCATGAACCTCAAGAACGATCAAACCGGCTGCACCATTAACCCAGAGTATTACAGCAATGATTTCCCTAACAGGCAGAAGCAGAGGGAGAAGCAGCTGAGTACGTACGAGGTTGCCGACTTGAAAGGTCGCAAGTGCTCGTTCGAGTACACTGTGACGGAGGGCAATGACCTGAAGGTCCGAATTATCATCGCTTAGAGTGAGTCACCCCAACGTCTCACCCACCTTCAATTATGACTGCCTCTCCTGCCTCTAAAGTGTCAAATCGTTTCTTAAAGTGCGCCAGTTGAATTAGTACTGTCGTATTGTCGATACGCTTTTGTGGAGGAAATTGTTAGACGCAACAATGAAAGCAATGTTTCGTTATATTGGCATCGGAGCCCTAAGTCGAATCAGTCACGAAAGTAATTCTCATCACAAACGATAAGCGCTAAACTTTTGAGCAAGGTTGGGCTAAAAATCAGCTACTCTGAATTCACGAGAGCCCGGAAATCGTGGTTTTCTTCCGACATAAACATTGTACCATTCAAACAAACAATCTTGTTTCCTTTCTACTATTTAACAGCGTGGTCTGGCCAATGACATTAATGACTAGAGTGCTTGCACTCCATGGACTCGTTTATCACACAGACCTACCTTTGAATCAACAGGGGCTAATAAAAGCGCAATATTTAGAGGAAAGTGTGTTTCTTTTTTTTGTGCTTGGAAACCCGTCTATCAACAAACTATGTTCTACCTCCGCGCGCAACAGGCGTTGTGTTATGCATACGCAGCCTGTGACAACTTCTCCGACTCTGACAACCTGTAATGCTCGTCCTTGACGAATGCTCGCGTACATTGTGCCATCGTCACCGACCTGCATGCTTCTGATCAGCTCCGCGAAAAAGGGTGAAAAAAAATGGCAAGACGCACGCGCGTGAGATGGGATCCGTCTGGTAGAAGTTCGCGATCGGCTTGCGGAATTGCGAACCGCTCACCTTCGCGGACGGGGTATGCGCTGCGAGTATCTTGAGCCCCACGGACGCGACATCCAATGACGTAGGTTCTAATGCGTCGTATCGAACGAGTGAGGGTGAGAGTTCCCACATGCGATCACGAAGCGCGAGTACGTCGTCATATGGTAATGCATGATCCAAAACCTCTGATAGCGCCCTAGATACAGCTTCAGCACCACGCTTCGGGTAATGGAAATAAGGTGACCTCGTACCGAACGATTTTCCAGTCTTCGCGGGACGCGCCTGGTGGAGGTACCGCGGCTCGGCCCAATTGCGAACGACCCTCAGTGTTCACCCATGTTGACGACTTCTCGGTATAAGCTGCACCTGGGAGGCACACATCTGCCAACTGTGCGCCAAGGTCACCATGGTGGCCCTGGTAGACGACGAACGCATCTCTTGGTATCGAGGCAGGGTCAATGTCATCAGCACTGAGGAGGTATATGAATTTGGGTTTTGTCGCGGCGGCTTTCTTGGATGGAACAAAGCCAATATCGTACGCTGCAGCGCGTGAGGCGGCCTAAAAAAGTTGTAAGCATAGAGATAATGGTGGAAAGTGCACAGCATACCCGTTGGAGAACAGCAAAGCCGTTCCATTCGGACGTAAGAAGCTTGCTCTTGTTCTTCTCGACAAACTTCGCTAACGCATTGTAAACCGCCGGTCCGTCGACATGCTCCCCGATTGCGCTTCCGACAATGATCAGCGGACGCTTCGCTGCGGCGAACTTCTCTGCAAACTCGCCCTTGCCCGCAATGAAGTCTGCCAGCGCTTTAGTGTCCTGTCCTAAATACTCGTATCCGTACGCCGTGTCGACTCGTTCGCCAATTAGGCCAACTTCGAGACCAGTGTGTAACCAGGATTTACGGATGCGCGAGTTGAGCACGGCCGCCTCGTGTCGCGGGTTTGAACCAACAAGTAGAATAGCGTCTGCTTGCTCGACGCCGGGAATCGTCACATTGAAGAGGTAGTTTGACCGCACGTCAATTCCAGCGACTGGGGGAGCATTACCGCCTGGCTGATCTAGTGCGGTGTTTTCCGAGCCAAGTTTGTTTAGTAGATCCTTCAAGGCGACAAGGGATTCTGTGTCCGCGAGGTGGCCAGCGACAGCCTGAATCTCGTCTCCTTTCGCCCCAGACTTTGCGAAACCTGCTGCAATGGCAGAGAGAGCATCCTCCCATGAGGCGGCGACAAAACGGTCGCCCTGCTTGACAAGGGGGGTAGTGAGGCGCTGGAACCTTAGTCCATCGTATGCATAGCGTGTTTTGTCCGAGATCCACTCTTCATTAACGTCATCATTTGTGCGAGGTTGGATGCGCATTACTTGTACACCGCGAGAGTCAACGCGGATGTTGGACCCCACAGCATCTAACACGTCGATGGATTCGGTGTTCTTGAGTTCCCATGGACGCGCGTGGAATGCATACGGCTTGCTCGTTAAAGCGCCGACGGGGCACAGGTCGATGATGTTGCCCGAGAGTTCCGAGTCCATGGTCTTCTCCACGTACATGCCAATTTGCAGATCGTTCCCACGGCCTGTTGTGCCGAGCTCTTCAACACCAGCGACCTCGTTGGCAAAGCGAACACAGCGCGTGCATTGGATACACCGGTTCATTGACGTCTTCACCAAGGGACCGAGGTCTTTGTCTTCGACTGCACGCTTGCCGGCAATTTCGTGGAAACGCGTTCGATCGGACCCGTATCTCATGGATTGGTCCTGAAGGTCGCATTCACCACCTTGGTCACAAATTGGGCAGTCAAGAGGGTGGTTGGAAAGAAGAAATTCCATGACGCCCTCTCTTGGGGAATCCGTTAGACTTAACACGGAAATCCGAGTGGATGCGGTCGTTACCTTGCTTCGTGGACCAAGGGAGTGTTCGTAAATACCTTTGAGCCATTCATTGCGGGCATTGCACTATCCAACGTAAATTACAAAGGGTCCGGAGTAAAAAGAACCGACGTACCATGATGCTACTGGTTTGGGAGAGCGTTCTACTTCGACTAAACACATTCTAGAGAGCATGAAGGGGGCGAAAGCAGCCATGTGATACACCTGTGCTCACCGACAGTTTCCCGCAATTGCAAGTCTATCGTGATAGCAAAACCTGTGCACATATTCGATAAGCCAGTCGTATAACTCCGGTTATAAGGGTAGGCACCGTGGAATAGCAGCGCCAGCGGCTTCACATGCTTGAATCAAGGCAGAGCCTACACGATAGGGTCGATATTGGAGGCCGCAGAGACCGCAGAACGGGTGCCGCACCTTGGGGAACAGTGACCTCTTTGCCATCGACTGTCAGCGTGATATCCGCCTTGCGCGCAGAGGTTGATGAAAACGACCGTCGGCCTATCCATGCAAATAAAGCGACGATGAAAGGAGGTGCAAAATCGAAATGCAGAAGAACATACGGTTATTCCGACAGTCTGAGCAGGCAAAGCGGGTCAACCAGCCATTCGACGTTGGCCGCGACGCGGCTGAAACCAATCTGAGCATTCTCTGATTTGATAAAATGAAAAGAAAAATATAAGAAGGATCGCTAAAGGGGGCTTGCGCCCTTGGCAAGAGGATGCGCTTTGCTCTGTAGTTGTCGTCGGCGTCGGGCGCAGTGACGAGGAACGACTGTCGCAACCGATGTCCGTGTGATGTATTAGAGCGGAGATCGAATATTTCGCGAGCATTGCCGAGCCAATCATGCGGCGGGAATTACACGTGACGAGGCTGTGAGACTGAGACACGACGACAGACAAGAACACGTCGCATAAAATAAATCCAACCTAAAGCACACTTTCTGAATCCACAGAAGTCGAGATGGACGTCCTGCACACTCAACTCGAGGCTATTCAGCACCGTCTTGCGTTTGTACAAGAGGACCCAATCGATTGGCGGACTTACGTCCTCATTTTCTCCTGGGGAATTTGTATCTTCGAGTCTTACCTCCTGTACGTCTACGCCGTGTTCTTTCTCCCCCACAAACATACTCACAACTATGCAGCTTGCGGCAATATCCGCTTTATTCGAAACCAGCACCCCCTTCTGTCCTCGCAGAACACTTTACCATTGAAGTGTTCGAGAAATCTCAGAAATACGGAAAACACAAGGCCGAGTTTTCTATCTTCTCGGGCTTGTACAAACAAGTCATCGACACCCTTCAGCTCGCCTCGGGTATCTACTATCCCTGGGCTTGGAGCGCTGCAGGTCAACTTTTGGCGCTGGCGGGATATGGCCCAGAGTACCTGGTATGTCCACATGAACTGATTTCCTGGATCTTGGTTTTTTATTATACTCTTGTAGATTTCTCAGTCGGTTTTATTCGTCTTTGTCTTGACCTTCACTTCCACACTCCCTACCTTGCCTCTCGGTCTGTATCAAACCTTCGTGCTTGAGGAGCAGCATGGCTTCAATAAGACTACGCTCTCCCTCTACTTTATCGACATAATCAAAGGCTGGGCCCTTGGCATTGTCCTGGGTACACCCCTTCTCGCTGCCTTTCTCTACATCTTTGAGTGGGCTGGTGATCGCTTCGTGCCCTGGGTTATGATGCTTCTGTAGGTTCTAGGCCTCTCCAACTCTTGTGTTCCTCACTCAATCCGTTTCCCAGACTTGCCTTCCAGCTTTCGATGGTAATCCTTTATCCAACTGTCATCCAACCTCTCTTCAACAAACTCTCGCCCCTTCCACATGGCGAACTCCGGACTCGCATCGAGGCGCTCGCATCCAAGCTCAAGTTCCCTCTTAAGCACCTTTACGAGATCGACGGCTCGAAGCGAAGTTCCCATTCCAATGCTTACTTTTTCGGACTTCCTTGGGTATGCACGTTGTCCGACGCTATTTCTAAGCTTACATTTTGCAGAGTAAACACATTGTCATTTTTGACACGTTGATCAAGCAAGCTAAACCCGAAGAGGTCGAGGCCGTCGTAGCGCATGAACTTGGTCACTGGTACTACCTCCACCCCACCAAGCTCCTCTTTGTATCCCAGCTCCATCTCTTCACCATCCTGGCCCTCTTCCCGGCCTTCCTCAATGC
Organism: Lactarius tabidus; assembly: GCA_963281015.1. Taxonomy (NCBI): domain Eukaryota; kingdom Fungi; phylum Basidiomycota; class Agaricomycetes; order Russulales; family Russulaceae; genus Lactarius; species Lactarius tabidus. The sequence continues at coordinate 1,880,008 of OY725471.1, read as the reverse complement.
GCCGCCACTTCTCCGTTCTTTCGGCTTCCCAGAGTCGGTCGCATCCCGCCCACCGCCAATCATCGCGTTCCTGCTTTACCAGGTATGATCACTAACTCTTCGGAAAGATACTTTATTCAACATACCTGCTTAGATGTTGCTGACGCCGCTTGAGGCCGTCGTTGGGATGGCCCTGAATGCCGTCTCACGCCGCTTCGAGTATCAGGCAGACCGCTTCGCCTGCGATCTTCCTGCGATCGTCAATGGCGACTCTGCGTCAGAGAAAGACGCGATGAAGGACATGGGCACACGTCTCGGTCGGGCGCTCGTCAGCCTGCACGTGGAGAACTTGTCCACTGTCTGGGTTGACTGGCTGTACTCAGCGTACCATCACAGCCACCCGACGCTAACGGAGCGGCTCAAGGCATTGGGGGAGTACGGCGGTGAGGGACTTGGAAACAGTGAGTCGAAGAAGGATCAATAGAGGGTCACATACAGGGGACTGTTCCGCTATCGCATTCAACTTTCTTTTACACGCTAAATAGAGGTTCCTGTGAAGGGCTTAAATTTGAACTTGTCTCAGTGCCTTGTTGGCTGTCCACCCCCGCCGTCGCCCGCTCAGCCCGTCGCTTTTGCGCCCACTCTCGAGCCTTAGCACGCCGCGCCTCCTGCGTCGTAAGAACTGCAGGTTCCTCGGCAGTCTGAGCGATCGCCACTTGCACGCTATCTTCGCTGCCGCCAGCACCGGCATCATCTTCGTCTCCACCACTATGCTCGCCCTCACTCTCGCTCTCGCTTCCGCTCCCGTACCCAGTCAGCCCACCCAACGCACCCTGCGCCTCCCGCTCCACAAGCACCTCGCGACGCACGTCCATCTGCGCACGCGCCCACGCACGGCCCCAACGCCCACGGAGAAACGCAAAGCGCGCATCGGCACCATGGTGCGCGAGTATACGCGCACGCAGCTGCGCGTCGTTCGTCGCGCGCACGACATGCTCTGCCGTGCGTTTCATGAGCTCCGTTTGTGCCGCGTCCGGCTGGTACCGCGCAAAAAAATAAATAATGAATGCGCTGTGTGTCTTTGGTTTGGGAGAGAGGAGCGAGCGGCTCACCTCTTCGTCGCTGCCGCCCCAGGGGTCCGCGTCGTCTGCGTCGTCGCAGGACAAGGGAGAGAGCGCGCGTAGACGGGCAGTGCGCAGCTCGTCTAGGTGTCGCATGCGCTTGGTGCGGTGTAGGTCGGCGGTCTCGGAGGGCGTGAGGAAGAAGGTGTCTTCGGCGTCGGAGGGGAGGTCGGACCACCCGCCGCTGCATGGGGAGTCGGGCGGCGCGTGTGGAGGCATTGCACCGACGCTCACGGTGGGGAGTGCGTCGAGGAGGAGCCGTGCATCGTATCTGTATAGAGCATTCTTTGCGTGAGCACGAGCCTGTGTGAATGGCGAGAGGGAAGCGGAAGAAAAGTACCAGGGGTTGTACAGTAATAGCGCACTCGTCTTCTGTCCTGCGTCACGGATCGCAGGGGCTCAACACACAACGGGGAAAGCGGGGACACGAAGCCCAGATATTCATTCTCGTAGACCGATAGCACGGCATGGGTACAGGTGCGGGGTGTTCGTCGTTCGACGGGTACGAAAGACGTGCATACCTGTCTACCCACATATCACCATGTTCTCCACGCACATTGCCCTCCCACTTGAGAAGGCCATCGCCAATACGTGAGCCCCCTTTCCCATCAACGTTTGTGAAGACTTCCAGTGAATCTGCAGTGCGTGCTGCCTGCGGGCCTCGGATGATGTCTGCCTCATGAGCGACAATGAAAAGGGTGGGATCTGGGCGAGAAAGCGAATGACCCTCCGACTGATCGTACTGAGTGTTGTAAGTGTCCGAACGTTGTCGATGTTTGCGTTTGCGATGAGACATTCAAGTAGTTTAGGCGAAAATTAGCCGCATTGGTGTCGCGTCTTGGTCTCGTCTTACAGTAAAAGCGCCTATATATTGCGTTTGCATCCTTTCTCCATATAAACTTCGAGGTCAATCTAGATTTACAATTTACTGTAACACGAGTCCGGTGGAAAGACCATCCTCAGTACTCCAAATACCCTTGACACGATGCGAGTTGGCAGATAACAAATGACCAAGTTAGTTTAAACAACGTCAGGCATAGCCCTTCATGTTGAATGAAGAGGCAACTAATTTCGTCAGATATATGGCGGACCCAACGCTAGAAAGCAAATTTAGTCAGTACTGAGCGCTGAACAAGCGCATCGCGAAACACACCTTTCCGGAACACGCCCAGAGTGAACTCGACTACAAGTAAGAGCACACCCCCACCTGGCGCCAGCCTTAGTACTTTCGGTACGAAGCCCTTGTACAGGGCAACTGCTCCCTCCTCATGGAAAATGGTAACAAGTCTGCGTAGACGTAAGAGGACAACAGTGAGGGATAGCAACCAACCCTGACTTACGCGGGATATGTCCAATTATATTTCGGGATAACACCGGGTAACCTTTCAGAGCCTTGGATGCGAGACTTGACAACCTGGAGAAGGAAATTGAGTAAGAGCTGTCGATTTAGACGAAACAAAGGGGGCAGCTGACGTCGAATCTGGTGATGGAGTTCAGCACAGCGACGGAGAGAAGTGGTCAGTGCTTAACATACGGGGTATTAAGGGCCGTTCCAACAAAGCCTCCAACAGATCCCGATATAAAATTGTTCAAGAGTTCTCCCTGAGGAGTCTGAAGGCGCAGTTAGCGGCCCAACTGTATGTGGAATGAGGGTAGTTATGTTCTGTACCTCAGCTTTTGGAAGCATCGACTTGACCTGGAAGATGGATCCAAAGTAACCGCCATTCCACCACAAGTGCCTTCGGCAGCACAATGCGAGGTTGAGCCGCACATGGAACAACGCCATGGCGGGTTTACGCACCGCCAGAACGTCGCTTCCATGCCAGCATACAGTCCCAGGATGCCGTCTTTACGGACAACCTGCCGAACAACGTCGATGGGACCATTGTAGGTGCTAGCCAGGGCTTTGTCTTGTAACCTGCAACAGCCATTAATACATATGAATATGTAATGCCAAAGAGATAGCGCACTTGATCTTGACGAGCTCAAAAGGTACAACGACGAAACTTTCGGTCGCACCCGCACTGCAACCCGTGATGATGGATAGCTGTCGTGTCATTTCGGTCTCGCCGGAGAGCTTCTTAAAAGTCGTTCCCCAGAAATCATTTGCGGCACTGAATTGATGTTACGAGGCTCAAAACGAGGCAGGGCTAGGTTAAGAGAACACGTGCAATTTTGTGGCACGCTTAGGTGCTTCGAGTAGCAGTGGAGGGACGAGACCTTGTGGACATAAAATTTGTCAAGTGGGCAGAGTCGAGACGAGATGTTCGCCTACCGCGATAAAGACGCCCGAAGCTGTAAAAAGGAAAGGTTCAATGTCTGCTATGAGAGTTGAGGAAATTGTGGACGCACCCTTCTTGGCGAATGATGTCTTTGAAGGATCCCACAAGGCCAATAGAAGACTTGCCATGCACCAGTTGCATCCGGGTCTTGACCTACAATAGGATGTACCAGTTACCATCGACATCTTTTGTTGAGCCAAAAAAAAAAAACACGGGTCGCGCCCCGACACAAGATTCGAAACGGAAAATAAAAGAAAGGCACTGACAACATCTAAGGGGAGAGCGCATGCGAGCAGATCGCTCGTAATGTGAGCACCCAGGACCACTATCGGAATGCACACTCACCCAACGGATAGAACGTGAGAATCTCAGAGACACCGGCGATTGCACCTGCTGTGAAAGTGACATAGAATGGGAGATCTTGCCGAAACGAGTGAGCTGCTCAGCCTGACCAGCAACAAGAATACGACACCGCACGTTTCTTAGTAGAAGACATGTCTCGGAATTTGTGGGTATCGTGAGGATTTACGTTCCTTTTTATACTAGCCGCAACCGTTCGAACGGGCCGGCCAAAGACAATCTAAAAGCAGATACTGCACACGACTAATCCGATTATGGTTACATCATTCACCAGCGCTCTAAATCGAACTGTCCGTGCAGTCGTTGGGTGATCTCAATGTATCGTGGCTCATTCTCAGGTGTCAAATGTCCGTGTCGCACCATGAAATCGATGAGAACTTGCGAAGCGGTCCCATCGTAAGTCCCAAGCACTTCTGCTAGAAACGTAAACGCGACATACCAACTGCACAATTCGGCTTGAACTCCCCTGCGTGCATCCGCGCGACGACCTCATCGAGCGGTAAAAGCTGTACACCTACCGTCACTCGACGACCAGAAGCGAAAGGGCAGGATACGGACTTCAAACGACTCAACCTCTCCATCCATCGGAGCAAGTTGCACCTCGCCTGGCTGGACGCGCATATCATACACATACTCGACCTCAGGCTGTAGCCACCCAGCCTTAGTCTGATAGTAATACGTCACAGCACCAGCAGTGCGCACACGCTTGCGCGCAAGTTCGGGATCCAGGCTCGCCTCCTCCGCAGCCTCTTTGATAATCGAGTCTAACGCAGTCGTCCCTCCAGGAATGCCACCCGCGACGGAGTTGTCGAGCATGCCAGGGAAGCTTCACATGACGACGTCCACGGGAGTGCGTGAGGGGGCAGTACACGAACAGAAGTGAACAAAAGACGCACGTCGGCTTGGTCAAGGCTCGTCGCGGCACCCACACTCGCACCTGGCCACCCTCGCCCTCACCATCTTGCTCATACACAGTCATATGCACGCCATACGTGACCACGCCAAACAGCGCACACGCTGAGCGCTCCATCGAGAACACGTACCCGCTCGCGCCCTGTGGCGCCTCCAGCACAGTACGCGGGTCCCGTCCGTCCGTGCGCAGCGCACCGCCTGGTGAGGCGTACACGTCGTACCACTCGGCGCGCCAGCGCGATCCGCCAATAACACCAGCAAAAGCGGAACCGGACGCAGGTTCGGACGAGCTTTCGTTGTCGTTGGCCGCGGCACGCCAGCGCTCGAGGGTCTCTGCGAGCGCGAGCGTGCGCGCAGCTGGTGTTCCCCGCGCAAGAGCCGGAGCGAATGCGATATATGGCGGGGAGCTGTCACCCTCATTGCCTGGCACGTGTACAGGCTCGGGAATTTCCCATGCGAGCGGGTGGCCGCTGGCCGCACGCCAGGCATTGTCAGCTCGCAAGGCGACGACGACGGCTGGACGTAGGAGGCCAAGGGCAGGACGAGTGTCCTGGGAGAGTAGAAATGGCACGAGATGCTCTGGGGAGAGGTGCGGACGGAAGTTGTCGCAGGTATTGAGGACGTCTATTAAAGAGGCCATCATGGAAATGCTCTCCTTATCGGCCTTATCATTCGTGCAATGCTCAGATAGATTAGGCACGTGATGACATAAGCAAGGGGTATATAGCGCGTCGGTCGTCAGTATTTTTTCTTTTGATTCTTCCACGATCAAAATCGCCGGTGATGAGAACTGTAGTGCAGTGCGACGAGTGCGACCCTCCTTAGGGACGGGACGCGCGGTGACATCGCCCGTTCGGCACACCCATACCTTGTTAAATCAAAGGGACGGGCTGTATACCTCTGATGGCGTCTTTATCAATTTTGATCGTGATGATGAATCGTTGGCGTCATACGCGTATCTTTCGCCTATCAAATAGGTCCATGTCCCCAATACTCGACAATACTTGTATAAACATCCCTGGCCCCATCCTATACTGCCTACCAGTGACGCTTGTGACTAGGGCACTGGTATCCATTCGGGTTCTTGAATAGATATTCTTGGTGGTATTTTTCCGCGTCATACCAGTCTCCTGCGGCTTCTATGGTAGTGACAATCTTCTGACCCTTGGGGGTAAAGTGCTTCTCTTGCACTTCCTCTGTCACACGACGAGCAATGGCCTCTTGCTCCTCGGTATTGAAAAATATAGCGGAACGATATTCTAGACGGGTTTAAGCAACGAAGACGCGTGTGGATGGTCAGACGTACGAGTGCCCTGATCCGGACCTTGGGAATTAAGAGTTGTGGGGTCGTGTGTGCAATAGAAATACTCTGCGAATCAACGCGAGTTGCGGAGGAGAACCACAATGAGACGAAGTAGCATTACGAACCGACGAGCTCCTCATACGTGACCTTGCTCGGATCAAATTCTATCCGCAGGGCCTCGGCATGCTCGGTATTTCCTGAGCAGACCTGGTTATAGGTCGGATTATCTGCACGACCGCCGGTGTATCCGACGGCCGTTTTGAGGATTCCTTTATTATCTTTGATGGGCCATTGAACCAAGAAGATGTGTTCAACGCCCCAAAAGCAGCCGGCAGCAAAAGTGGCGACTTGAGACGGGGGAACGGAGGATGCCATGCGTCTGGAGTTCTGTGTGCTCTTTGCGAAGAGAGAAAGAGGGAAAAGCGAGAGTAGGCGAGACATCGATTGATCTGTAATATGATGAGGACGGGGGAGTGACCCTGTGAACGGGTCACATGACGGCGCAGATTGTCTCCGAGGGACAGACATAACAGCGAGACAGGCCCTCCCGCTTCAACATGACAAGGTCAATGGCTTCCTCCGATCCTCTATCCTCCCCTTCGCCGTCTCCACCACCGCCTTCAAATCTGCCTTCTAGATCCGGGCTCACTTCTGCTAATACCGCCAGTAATAAGTCTGCTACACAACAACTCGACACAAGTTCCGAATTATCAGAGTTAACCGACGACGACGTCGATGGTGACAAAGGCATTCCCCCCTCTGAGGATGAGGATGATGACCTGGACGACTCTAAAGACAATGCCACTGCTACACGCCCTACACCAAAGTCCTCTCGACACCATGTGTCCGAGCCCAAGTGGGAGTGGACCTACAAACGCAAGCGTCGCAAGCAGCTGCCCGAACCAGTCCGCGATATAGAGGACGATCAGGAGGAAGAAGAGGAGGAAGAAGAGGAAGAGGAAGAGCAACCTATTCCCCAACCCCACCCAATGGAGGAGGAAGAAGATGAGGAAGAACAACCTGGCGTTCGACGTCCCATCAACTCTGTCCGCACCCCCCGCTCTCGTGATACGGTTAACGATGACGCGGAAGAAGAAGAGGAAAGAGATGACGACGATGAAGATGACGACGACGACGTCACCCCTCGTCGCCGCCGGCGTGTTGCACGCCCTGAATCCCTCAACGACAGTGGCGTGGACGAGGAAGTGGAATCAGACGCTGGACAGGATGTCGAGGACGACGTTCTCCCGCTTGCAACGGCGCCTCCCACAGCCGCTGTTAAGGAAGCCACTCCTGACCTCACCGAGGACGAAGATGACCCCGCTACCCCGGAAGCAGAAGCCGAGGACGTCGAAAGCGAGAACGAGACCGCCTCCGAAGAAGAAGATCCAGAGGCCGAAGAAGGCGCTATGGACGTCGACGAGGACGCGCCAGAACCTCCAGCTCCCACCATAAACGGCGTGTCTGCACCCGCCCCTGCCCCTACCCCTGCTGCCTCCTCCACCCAAGTAGTGGCGTCCATCATGGGCGCGTCCCTAGTGGACGATGCACCCACTCCGAGCGCATCTCCATCCCCGTCTCCTCCCCCGGAAGACGCCCCGGACGCTGATGTCCCAGAACCTGAAGACGTCGAGGCGGAGGATGCTGAGGTCGAAGATGAAGCAGCCGACGCAGAGACAGAGGCCGATCTACAACACGAGCATCGTGCTGAGGCACTTGACGCGCTTGCAACCATCGAGCTCAAGTTCGCGCTCTTGCGTGAACGCGTCTATGTTGAGAAAATGGAGGCGCTCGCCTGGGAGGAGGCGCTTGTCGAGAATGGTACGCACCTTGCACCCAAAGAGTGACTTATTCGTGAGTTCGCTGATTTATATTCAATTAGGAACACATCCAGAGTCGTCACATCTGCATTCCGAGTTGTCCAGAAGGCGTGATAAGCGCATAGAGCTCGCAGCACGACGGAGAAACTATGAGGTCGCCAATATTCTCAAACGGAGGCGTGCAGAGGAGGACTCCGTTTGGAGCTGGTGGATGGTGCGTTTCTTAAGCGGCTGGCCGTTAGCGCTGTACTGACGATTCACCAACGCAGCTTGCCCGGGATGAACTGCAAACCACGATGATTGCTGAGACGAATCGCAAGCGTCGGAAGCTCGAGCGTGACCGTCGCGCTGCGGAAAGACCACAGCCAGGTAAGCTACGATGGCACTCCGCAATTATCTACACCGTGTTGACTCCAAGTAGTGCTTCGTCTTCCCCCTGTCCCTCACGAGATCCCTATTCCGCCAACCCTTCACGAGATTATCAACAAAAACCCGCAAGGTTCTTCCTCTGGTCGCCGTAACAAGGGCTCGCAGGCACCACACCGCGCATACCCCTCTCTGCCTTCATTATCGTTGGGTGAAATCACCCATGACCTTGACTACCTCTTCAACCATAGATGGCCGCCTGAATCTCTACCATCGCGCTATGATTCATTCGTGCCACCAGCCCCTCCAGGTATGACCGTCGTACTTGACGTGTCGCCTTACGGACGTCCACCTCCGCCAGTGCCGCAACCGCGTAGACGGTACCCCCCAGGTCCTTCGAGTCTTCAGCATGAAATTGAACACGGTTCAGGTCCGTTCAGCCGTCCATTGACGCCACAGCACGGAACCAAGGTTAATGGATGGGTGCCGAACACGGGCGTTCCACGGCCCGGCGAGTCTGGTTATGATCGAGATGAACGCGAGAGAGAGGAGATCGAAATAGAGCGCGCCAAGGAACGTGAGCGGGAGATAGATTACTTCAGACAGCAGCAGCATCAACAGCAACAGCAACAGCAGCAACAACTACAGGCGCAGTACATGATGCAACAGCAACCACAGCAACCACAACCTGGCGCACCGACTCGTCCAATTCCACACCCGCGTTCCGACTCGCACCTCGGGCCTGGGCAGGGCCCGGCCCTACCACCTCCACAGACGCATCACCCGTCGAGTGGACACCATCACCATCATCTACACTACCACCACGTACATCACCACCACCATAATTCCAGCTCTGCACCGCCGCCGTCCTCTCAGCCGCCTCCCCCAATTTCGCCCCTTCATACTCCTTACGATGGTCCACGCCTGCCAACGCGTGAGCTTGAGCCTTCGCGCACCTCTGCAACAGAAGTGATCAATCTGACTCCGAGCAACGCGCCGCCGCTTCCACCGCGTCAATGGGAACGCGAACGCGAACCGCCGTCACCGCGTTACCGTGAACGTGAACGTGACCGGGATAACAGAGATCGGGATCGGGATCGGGAAAGAGAGCGAGAACGTGAACGTGAACGCGATCGCGCCGATCGTGGTAGACCAGCCTCCGGCCCGCCACCCACTGGGCCCCACGAGCGAATCATGACGCCTCTCAACGCACCTCTGCCCCCACCACCAGCACCGCGCCCATCCCGCGGCTCGTTCAGCGAGTCTGCTCAACCACCACAGCAACCGCAGCCGCCTCCACCGCAATCGCAACCGCAGCCACAGCAATCTCCTTCACAGGGCGGGACGCCTCACGGCTCGCCAGTCCGCTCGCGCGCGCTCCCAGGACGTATGGTCTCCCCAGGCCCACAGCTCCCAGCACCGTCGTCTCAACAGCCGTCCCAGCCAACGCCCGCGCAGGTCCTGCTACAGGCACAAGGCCCCATGTCGCCGCCGAAGCCCCCGCGTATGCCTCCGCCACCTATGAGCCCCAGCTCGAAACCGATGGACGGAGAGCGTGAACGCGTCGTTTTGCCCCCGCCCCCGCCCCCTTCTCTTGCGTCTGTACGGCCGGCGCTGGCGTTGGCGTCGCATGCTCATGCACATGCGCATCGAATGCCGTCGCCGCCGCCGTTTACGATGCCTCAGGGACAGCCGCAGTCACAGCCGCTGCCTCCGCCCCCACCACCTCCGACTGTGCCGCCCCCGAGCGTGCCAGTTGCCGCAGGCGACGGGGCGTGAAAGTGGTGATTCTGGATGGAAATTTTGGAGGAGCACGATTGGCTTTCATCGCTCTACGCATCGTGTGTGTGTTTTGTTGATTATTATATATCATTTTCTTTTCTTTCGGTTTTTAAGTCTTAAACTTGTTTCTAATGTCCCATCCCGAAAACTACGTTTTGTATCTACCCTTTCCTTCTACAGTTTTCTCTCTCCTGGCAGCTTGCAGTCCATATCTGTGAAATCTGAGTGTCCCTCGGTCAATGTAGCATGATAGTGACTCTATATTAATATACCTAAGTATCTGAGCACCTCCTATCATCGTAAGGCGTGAAACAAGGCGTGAAAGCCAAGGTGAAAGCGATCGTTTTCGTGGTACGTGCCACCATCATTCTTGATAAAGACTTTTGTCATCAAAGCCTTACCACCACAAGAAATTCAAGAAACGGCAATCTGTAGGTCCGTCAAACTTAAATCGTGACACGGTTATGGACCCAAGTCAAACAGCTCCTCGGGAGCACCTACGGCAGGCCATCGATGCTGAGATCAAATCATTGGAAGGATCCATTCGAACGTTGAAGCATCGCCGTAACGAACTTGCACCCATCTCGTCTCTACCTACTGAAGTCATTGATGCCATATTCTCCCTTTTGCGTGTACCTAGTACATCATCACCCTCTAGCACACTAGGTGGAAAGCTACACTGTCTGGCCTGGCTAGGTGTAACTCAAGTCTGTCATCATTGGCGCGAGATCGCACTCAATCAACCTCTCCTCTGGAGCCACCTCGATTTCACTACTGTCAGTTCGGATGGTGCAACCAAGATACTCGCTCGGGCGAAAACTGTGCCGTTACATTTGGAGGCCAAGGTTTCTCCCTTTGATTGCTGGGACGATGCCCGGTTCAGATATTTCCGAAAAGAACTCAAGGCCCATGTCTCCCACATACGCCATCTCGACCTTAGCATGGGTCCCGCCCAGCTTAACAGGACGCTCAACCACCTCACTTTACCTGCCCCCACTCTCGAATACCTTATTATTTCCTGTCAGGACGAAATACTAGATTCGCAGGTATCCATCCCTAACACGCTTTTCGATGGCGCCACCCCTAGGCTCTCTTGCCTTGAACTCTGCGACTGCGCCATCAATTGGAAGTCACCGCTCTTAAGAGGCCTCGAACACCTAGATATACATTCATCATACCCAGGGCCGAGCCTCTCAAATTGGTTAGATGCTCTGGACGAAATGCCACAGCTCAGGACACTTACTCTTGACTGGGCTTCCCCAGTCGTTAATGCCCCACCCCCATTCAACATCGAGCGTACCATCACACTCCCCTCCCTTACGCTCTTTGACATCGACTCTCAGTTGCGAGAGTGTGGGCTCGCACTAGCTCATCTCATCCTACCCTCTCTCATCACCCTGTGCGTCAAGGTAATATCTCATGTCCTGGACGGCAGCGATTTACCAGAAATGCTCCCCTATGTTACTCGACATGCCTATGGACTTCATCATACCCAACCGCTACAGAGCGTGTTCGTCCGCCGCGATAAAGAGCGTGTCGAGATTCTTGCGTGGACCTCTCCCGATATCGATCTCTGTGCCAAGTTGTTCGATATGGACGTCGAATCGCCTAACAAGATCGCCATCCCCCACACTATGCACTCTTTACAAGTAGCAATCTCCGGAAATCTAACGCCCCTAAACCGCACGGAGGTCTTTGATATGCTGAGGGCGGCTCTCCCCTTGGACGGCATCGTGACGCTTGCCGTAGAGAAGCGCACACGGCTCAACAAGCAGTTCTGGCTCCGTCACGCACCGCAGTGGCCCCTACTTCGGTGCGCGCAACTTGGGAGCCCTGCAGCTTCTGGACTCAGAGAGATGCTGCTGGAAGATAATGATGAAGGACGCGAGAGGCCGCTGCTCCCGTTGCTGACAAAACTCGTCCTCTCCGACACCACATTCAGTGCGCCCAGGACACTCCGTCTATGCGACGCACTTATGGCGCGTGCGAAGCAGGGTGTTCCATTGGAAACACTCGACTTGAAAAGGTGCCTTGCTAGTCGTCAAGCCGTTATGCTGCTTAGTGAAATCATGACCGGGGTCTTGGGTCCCGAGCGATATTTGGAGGAACAGGCACAGATGCGCTCAAGATGGGACTCTACGGCCCGTGGCCGCTTCGTCGCGAACGATAGTTCTGGAGAAGAAGATACAGATTCAGGAAATGATGGCGAAGAAACAGACGACTTCGACACATGGGAAAGCGACTTCATTTGGTCCTTGATGGATTAAGCTTAGCCAACTTGATGTCTGAGTCGTGTAACGACTAATTGGTAGGGGTCTCCGTGAACCGCAACCACCACCATGCATATGGACAGTTTTTTTTTATTCCATTTTCGTGCACCTGAGGGTACAGAACCCTATGTAGCACGTATGCTTCTACAACACCTTCTACTACTTCTTGTCTTGTATGTGAGTCCTCCTCTGCAAAAGCATCTCCCTCGGCCGTAAGGCCGACGTCGTGCGGTGCCAAGCGTTGAGTAAGTAATGACCCTGTGCGGTGGAGGGGGATATGGACAGTTTATTCCCAGGCTGCCTAAATGACGCGTAAAGTATACTGTATTGTAACACGCGCTGAGTCATGTGAACCAGCAGTCAGTGGCGTGACTTTTTCTGGATTGTCGTCGCCGACAAACACCTTCGTCTTCTACCATGAGCAAGCCGTATTTTTCAGCCCTAATTCCCATAGACCTTCTACAAGTGGCTTCCAAGTAGTTTTTGGTCAACAAAAATGACGTTTATTGATCATGGAGCGGGACTAGGTACATGGTAAGTTACCTCTACACCGTTTGCTCTCGCAATGACGACTACTTTTTGTGAATCGCTACTTGGAAGCCTTTGGGCTCATGAACTATCTTTTTTCTATACCCAAATTTCTGAGTTCTCTTTGAGAATTGGCTTATTTTGAACGACGCTAATTTTCGTTCTGCCAAAGACACCAAAGCCCACGGGCAGGACAATAGCTACAGGCGGGAAGCAAATTTGGTGAGTCTCGCCTTTCAACTTCTCTGGTAGGATCGAACACAATAGAAGTCAAGCCCTAAGTTCGCATTATTGGCGAGCGCTGACGATCAACCATGCTAATACTGACCCTCCTCTTTTTCATCTCCACTCTCACCTTCATCATGCTCATTGTGCTCATTCTTAGATTTTCTATACCATATACCAGAAGTATCGACATTCGTTAGTGGCTCTTACAAGCGCTACAAGCCTATGGGAGGAACCGGGCTATCGTCCGGCCCTAGTCCCAATGCGCTTTAAGCTGTAAACTCGCTAGTGTTTCCCTCAACCCCCGTTTATCGTGATTCTCAAGCCACCAGAGATACTAGCTCAGGATTCAGCTTTTCGAGGTTTAGCGTCCAGATCGCTACTCATGGGGTTACTCGATGCCAACCAACGCTAGCCTAGTCAGGTCATGATGGTTCTACGTTTCGGACTCTAGTATATGTGGGGACAACGACGGACGATTTAGAGGGATTTACACAGGGTATTAGCAGAAGCGAAGCAAAACGCAAGGGGTGGCGGGTGTACGTTAACCTTCAATAAAGCAAATATTTGTACGCTGCATCTCCGTGTGGTGAGATCAACGGTGCATCGTCCTTCGGTGTAAGGAAAAGACTACTGCGGTGTTAGAAGGGCGCTCGCACCTGGACACAGACAGCATCACGTCTTGAACTGAAAGGTGATCGTACCTGGCGTCCGTTGGCACCAAGAAGGGTCCTACGGTCCCGTCGGGGTAGAGGGACGAGCGGATCCTTTTCATGGTTGTCGTGATCTGGAAATACAGAACGGGTGCATCGGGTTTTAGGAAAGATTCGTCATAATAGACCAAACATGGTTATCAATAATTGGACAATTATATGACATCTTTTATTCCAGCGGATTTGGAAGTCGTCGAAGATGCTGATCGTAGAAACCACTGAAGTGCATTCTGTTGTGTATAAATACATAGTACGTCTACCCCATTGCGAAATAAGATTGTCAAGGCAATAGAAACAAAGAGAACCTGCTCACAGTGATAATACGGAGAGAAATAATTGGATTGGGGAAGTCATGCAAACCAACCGAGTACAGATGTCCAGACACCGTCCAAACATTCAAGCTCTTGCGCCGACTCCGACTTTCCACCGGTAAAGTACCTCGCCGTTGATCCGAGCCAGCCAAAGCACGACCGGCGCCAAAGTCAGATCTTGCTTACTTTGCCCAATGCCGGTACCGATGTCGACGAGGCGATCGCAGCAATTTCCGCACCACCGTTCGTCACGCCGACGCGTTTGGGCACTGCCGGTGGCTTCCTACGTTTCGGCGGAGCAGGCGGTGAGCGGCGCTGGACCTTCTTCGTCCCGCTCGCCGTCGACATGGTACTGTCCGCGGGACTAGGCGGTGTACGCCCATCAAAGGAGTGCACGGACACGGGTGACAGCTGGGGCTGTGCAGGTGGGACGGCAAGCGCACCACCGGTGGGCAGAGGTGAGACCGGCTCGTAGAGCAATGTGCCAGTTGAGTTGTGGCGTACAGGTGAGGTGACGTCGCGTGAGTTGGGGGTGCTAGGGAGCGTCTCCGAGCCTGTGCGATCGCAGTGGCGGTGGGGATAGCGGTGCGTGATTACCGAAGGAGGTGGTGACGCAGTGGCAAGATGGAGGGAGCTGTCGTTTGTAGGTTTGCGGAGGAGGGCATCGAGCCCGCGCGACGCAGGTTTTGAACTTATCGCAACCAAACCGCGCAAGTTCTCCGCGCTCCGACTGCCTTTGATTGAGCGGCGGCGCGAGATAGAGGGGTCGGCACTTGGCGGTGCGGGGGCACCTGGAAGTTTCGGGGTGAGTGACTGAGCGGCCACGCGATCGTTACTTGGGCTCTCGGTGCGCGGTATCCCATACTCTGCGGACACCCGTGTAACATTGTGGGGCGTACGATGTTGGACGCACCACTCGCCGCTGAGACATCTGTCGACAAGGCGTTTCGTTGTTGAACTGACTTCACGAATGTCTTGATTTGCAACCAAAGACTCGAGTGCACGGACAATATGGGGGCGCTTATATGGGAGAGAACGCAATTGCGTTTTGGTGAGAAGCGGGTGGAGCACACGAAGGTATGTATGCCGGAGCTATATAAAAAATTAGTATTTAGCACCAGGCCCAAGAAGAATGACGGACTGATTCAGAGTCTTCGTCTAGATCGACGATTTCCCGTAGGAAGACGTCTACGAGCACACAGAGGTCGTTTGTATAAAAATACTCTGACAGGCCCTTAGTGTTGAAGAGTATGTATAACATCTTCAAGACCAGTAGTTGCATAACAAGATCCTCAGGAGTACGACCTAATGCGCCGAATTCAAATGAGTTTAGCAAATTCACCCGAGAGACTCACCAGCACGATTTAACATAAAGATCAAGTTTTCTCCAAACGTTTGGCTCGTACCGTGTCGCCGTATTAGCACGTGTAATACGCGGTTTTGTGAATTTGTGACATTCGTGAGATCACTTAGTGGCTTAGCGGCAAGCTCGGCGACCATGAATTGCTCGTTCAGAGATATCTACGGTCACTTTCAGACAGAGACAAGCACCAAAAAGGATATGGCACGGACGATGAGCTTAATAACGGAATAGTTGAATGTCTCGTCGTGCATGCTGCGAGTTTGCTCGACAAGGTCAAATAATTTGTCCAAAAAGTTATCGTCGAACACCTCTGAAAAGATAAATGAGGGAGAAGAAACAGTAGGCACGCGAGATGGAGACATACTGAGTTCTGCGATGGACAACTTGGACGATCGGCACACTTCATACAAGAGTCGCACGGATAGAGAGCGCAGTCTTGCCTCGATGGGAATTACTATTCCCTTCCAGCCTGTGCTCGGACCTGAGGTGGATGTTGAACCGGAAAATGTATCTTCGATGTCGGGATCGATGTCAACAAGAACATGATCCATGAAGAGCGGAAACAAAGATTCCCAGCGTTTGCAAGACCGCAGGAAGCCTGGGTTGCGTCGTCCATAGAGGAGCAGGATGCTGAATAGGATGAACTGAGTATGTGGATCTGTGTTCTGAAGGTATGGCGTTAGTTTGCTTGGGCACATCAAATTTTAGTCGCAGCTCACCGCGGCTGCTTCATCAGTCAGAATTTCGCACATACGCTCCGAATGAAACGCGAAGAGTTCCGAGTCAAAGATAAGATTACACGCATGTTCGAGCTGAAGAGGGCTCTGTAGATATTGCTCTGCACGCACCAAATTGAGAATTGTAAGGCACAGCATTTTTTTTTAGCGACGTACCATGGTACGAAGCACTAAAAGATATCGAACGCTTCAGCGTGGCGTCGAGAAGGGACAGCGAGGCATTTACAGGAATCTTGAGGATGTCTTCGAGTTCTGATAAAGGTATTAACGCTCTGCGCCTTGATAAGCCTTTCCAGAACACACCTGACCAAAATTGTTGGGCATTGTCAATGAGGTAAACAATGCCGAAGCCGTCCATCTCGACAAGACTGACTGGTCTTTTTCCGACCACCTTACAGGCGGCGACGCAGAGGGAGAGTTGGAGGCGGATGGCAGGGCAGGGGTCTTACTTTTTGACCTAAATCAGTCTACCGCTTGGTTTGGCACTCCACATCCACCCGACACGGGCAACACGGCACACATTAGGCGGCGTTTCTCACGCTCGGCACACTCGGGAATGCTCCTGCGTTTCAGCTTGGACTGGGCACAAGGACTACTGTACTGAGTACTTAGAGTAGAAGGTGAGGACGCTTTCTCACGACTAATGCCATCGTAGGATCTCGTCCTCTTGGGGTTCAGCGCCATGAAATCCTATGCTGTAATCCCTCCCAGGCTCGAACGAGCCTCGCCTTCTTACTGTGTCATCCTGACGCAGATCGCGAGGGGATTTCACCCAGTGTGTGGAGGCACCAGGCACGGCTCACTCGGACTCCAAGCCAAGATACATTACCACCTGTTCGCCTTGAAAAAATGCAGGTGCCACAAATCGTTGACGCTCGTGGTGGCGTTACCACTACACCAGGACATTTGTGGTCAAAACTATGACATCGAACTCTCAAGCAGGGAAAGTGCTCGGTATAACATTCAGTGCTCAAGATAAGCACAGGTCAATGCGGCGGTGAGAGAAGTTTGCTAAGGCAGTGATGTGAGATTGCGGCTTGGCCCTTATCTGATCCAATGACTAGGAGTGCTAGCAATCGGGATGGAAGTCATCAGGGATCAGGAACGATCGTACCTAGAGGCGCAAGTTCTTTTGCGTAGCTCAGTGCTGTCACATCTCACTATTCGTTTATCACAACCACACTGCGTCCTCTCCCACGTGGGAACCGCATCTATCTTTAGCTGCGTAGCATGCAGCATGTCAAAATGCAAATATGACTGCTCTTTCAGGAGGGAATTGACACGCGAGAGAAGCAGTAGTAGTAGCATTTTAAAAGGTGTAAGTGCTACATAGGATTCTGTACCCTCAGGTGCATTTGCGCAAATGGACTCAAAATTTAAATTTAAATTACAAATATGAAAAAGGGTCGTGTCGTAAGTAGAGTCGCGAAGGAGCAGATCAAGTGTAAGTCGCTATTTACCATTCCTCAGCAAACGCCAAATGGATCAACACTCTGATCCCTGGACAGAAAAGGGCGTGCAAAATATCCCTTGATAATGGCATTACTTTGCAGAAAGCCGCGGCCTCTCAAAAAACATTTGGAATGGGTACTACTAGGAAAATCAACTATGCATAATGCCTCCCTTGCTCTACCTACATTCACAGCGGCCACTGTGGGTGCACTCTCACAGTTGGTGGAATGTCACTGCGTTTCCTGCTCCTCTGTGCTGTGTTACACGGACAACACTCCGAGCACTCTTACTTGGTCGGCTCCCTTTATGGTGGCTCTCATGTTGCTTCGATGACATCAATTCACTTTTTTTCCGAGGTTGCTGCGAGAGCTGGGGATTGAGCCGAATGAGCCTGCTATGTCTCATAAACGTCTTCCTTACGAACCACCATGACTCCCCCCGCTCGACCCATCCTTGCTCGTACTGAATTCGGAGAACGAGGCTTTCTTTAAGGCCACGACTCGAATAAGCGATGCACAGGAGCTTCGCGATCATATTCGTACGGTTGCCACTGAGGCATACGAGGTAAGCGGGCGGATGTGACATACAGGTGAAAGGGAGTTCACGAACACGGTCGCAGGTGTTCCATACGAAACATTCGGCTCTTTTACATTCGCAAGGTGATTCAGACAACACTAGTTATATAACCCAAGTTAACGAGTGGACGCGTTGGAGGACTATGATCGCTACTCTTCCAGGATACGCTGATGTGCTCGCACTCGGACGCGATAAGGGAGGGGTGTTGTTGGACGCCGGATGCTGTTGTGAGTCTTATCGGCACCACCTGAGTATTTATGATATAGATGAACCTTCACAGTCGGGGCTGATACACGCAAAGCAGCACTAGACGGGTGGCTAATGAGCCAGATCGTTGCGACAGATATCGTGAGCGGTGAGTGGCAGGTGCCGTCTGAGCCCTGGGATTCCTGAACTAAGGTGTGCTCACGAGTTCCGTTCAGAGTTCTGGAACCTGGGCCTTTTCCGCACCTCAGAAGCATAATTTCTTGTGGTGTTCATCCAGGCAGATCTCCTAAACCAGGAATACGTTACTCCTGGACCGCCAGCCAAAGACGCGCCGGACCTCGCGAGTCTTAGCTCACTGAACCAGCTTCGTGGACAAGTTACGGCCATCCATGCAGCGGCGTTATTTCATCTGTTTTCCGAGGAGCAACAGCTGGCGCTTGCGATGTCCTTGGGTAGTCTTCTCGCTGATGTCAGTGGTGCAACCATATTCAGCTGGTCCACAGGCCTCGCAGAGGTGGGTTGCATCGAATTTGAGGGCACCGTCTCGCATCCTTGGCAGTTCTGTCACTCTCCGTCTTCATGGGAGGAGTTATGGAATGGCGTCGTATTCCCGAGAGGGTCCGTGAAAGTTGAAGCACGTATTATGGATTTCAATTACGACGTCGGGGTCAGGTTGAAATGTGGAATACCCCTCAAGAGGCTCGAGTGGGCCGTTCGAAGGATATAAAATTACGGGGATCAAGTACTACACTTCGCATACTGACTCACAACCGTCAACCGTTCGAGCCTTGCTCGACTTACTGTGTTCAACCGCAGTAACTACTTGTTTGTAATGTTCTAGCTTCATGAAGTTGACTCCTGGCGTGTGAAATCGTTCCATTGGCTGTGGCAAATTATCACTTTTGGGACTCTGAACCTCTTATTGGTCTAACTGAGTGTTATTGAGCTTTAAACTTCAACGACGTCTCGAGCGACACCTTACTACGTGAAGTGTGTTGTGTGGTACAATAAATAATGACACTGGTCAGTTATGCATAGTACTAATGGGGTCTCACGGACACAGTACTGTGCTGCATTGTGCTGTCATACAGTCATACAGTAGTTGCGATCAACTTGCAATACACCATGGCTATATATAGAACTATCACAGCTCCACCTTCGTGGTCACCTCGCAGACGAGAAGACGACATACTTGTAGCGCACACTGTTGGCGCGGCCGACTGAATCGCACCAGGGGAACAGTCAGTGTGGTGAGTTCATCAAGGCTCGCTGGCCAATTGACACTAGGACACTTGCTAGGATCATTCCGTCAGAACCCGGTGGCAGTGACATGTCAACCATGCCTGTTTGGGGTAGGCTGTGAATGTGGATCAAGCTCAAGAGAGCTGAGACGGGTCAGTTCCAGTCAAGTTCTGATTCAGAATTTAGCTCCCCGTCCTCACTCTACGGATCACTCTGCACCTAAAATAGTGAGCCTACCGAAGCCATCAAAACCCGAAACGTCCGTGTGACACAAGTTGAGGCAATGTTGAGGCAATTGTCATCATGTGCAAAGGCAGGAACTTTGAGATTCTATTGTTGTCTCCTTAGCTCAACCGATCACGGCCAGGATTCTTAAACGCTTACCTGGAATGGTGAAGCGCGAGGCAGCCAGCAAAGGCCACTAGTCACTCCTTATCGCAGCCACGAAGTGCGATAAAAATACTCATCGCTCGGGTCGTGTCATCGAAAGCCAATTACAACACTATGCTTGACAGTATGCGCTCTGTAGAGCCTTGGGTCCTATATCTGCGGTCTAAGAATAGCCGCAGCCTAATTTGTCTTGATTGTCCCACACGGCTGCGGTCTCGAACATGGGCGCAGCTGGCTCTTATTCACTGGCCAAATACAGATTTACGTCTCAATCGCCGATGTCAAATGGAGGGTCATAAAAACGTGTAGCTGAGGGCAGTGCATCTGCGAGCAGTTTCAATACTTTCAACCAGCGGAAATTCAGAATCTAGAATACCATATAGTATTATCGCGACACGGTGACACTTATATTTTCACAATCACAAGCACAATCATCTATCTCTTGAAGTCGGTTAGTGGAGGTCCTTGAATGGCTCAGTAGTGCAGCACAGAACGGTGACATAAACTGTACTTTGTGAATGCTCATCTCTGTCTAATATATCGTCAGGGGTTAAAACGATGCTGTGCCGCTACCATCATTTAGATACCTAAAGCGGTGCTGACAAAGGCTGGGCATACGATGCAGATAGGGGCAGTGACGAGCTTCAGTGGACAGCATGGAGCGGTGATGAAAGTATGTGGATAAAAAGCAGTCCTGGGGATTGGGCCACGGGCCCATGCGGACAAATGTGCACCGCTGTGTCTAAACAGAAATACCGGCTATAGACCACCACGACGGTTCACCTCCACGCGCTATCCAGGGCTTAGGTGGCGAGACATGCATAAATACGTACACACTTGAATAAGCGCCGCATATTCCCTTCCTGCTTTCCAACCTGCCACATCGACTTCTCCTATGGGGAACACTCAAAGCCAGAGTCAGCCCCTCAGCACTATTCAAGGGCTTCCACGCAAGCTTGTGAACAAGCTCCCCGGAAAGTCGCCACGAGACCGTCAAAAAGACTCGGGGTACCACTCTGGCTCGGCCAGCTCATCTGCGACGGTTACAAAAGGGGCCCGCGCGAACGACCAGACGAGTGGGACGGTCGCCAGCACTGGCAGTGAACAAGGCGTTGCGCCACGGTCCGAGTCGGCGCCGGACACCATGGGGAAGTCCCTCGATGCTCCGGCGCCGGCGACGCGAAGCGCCGAAACTGTAGGTCCGCAATAATGCTATTTATAGGATAGTTACTGACTTTCTGATCATCGCGTTCGCTGCGCTTTCGCATGATCATACACCTTCCTTGTCTGCTCAAAGTCACAGAAACCTCCACCAGAGATGTCAAATGCTCCAACAACTGTCCCATGCCAGGTGACCTCGTTTTCTAATGACGGAGAATGTGATTCTGATCATCGTGATCACCAGTACCGTACCGGAAAGACACTTGGTAGCGGGACTTATGCAATTGTAAAGGAAGCCGTCCATATCAAAACGGGAAAATATTATGCTTGTAAGGTGATCAACAAGAAACTCATGGAAGGTCGCGAGTTCATGGTGCGTTGACGACGGCGTTATCATCGCTTGTGGCGTGATATCTGACACGGCGTAGGTACGCAACGAGATCGCGGTGTTGAAGCGTGTGTCCAGCGGTCATAAGAATATTGTCACGTTGCACGATTATTTTGAGGTCCATTTCCTATATCGAATCGGCGACGCTTGCCCTAACTAGCAAATGCAGACGAGCAATAACTTGTATCTTTGCTTCGACTTGTGCACTGGTGGTGAACTTTTCGACCGGATATGTGCCAAGGGCAACTACCATGAACCGTACGTGGAGTGTTTCGTCGCTTACCCCATATCTAACATGCACACAGTGACGCCGCTGGGTTGGTGCGAACGATCATGAAGGCCGTCCAGTACATCCATGACTCTCACATCGTTCATCGTGACCTTAAACCCGAGAACCTACTCTTCCGCACAATCGCTGAGGATGCGGATATCATGATTGCCGACTTCGGGTTAAGTCGCGTTATGGAAGAAGAACGATTCCATCAACTCACTGAAATTTGTGGAACCCCTGGATACATGGCTCCTGAGATTTTCAAGAAGAGTATGTAGTGCCGCAGACTGATGTGAAGACATGCAGACTAACGAGTAATTGTTTTGCGCAGCCGGTCATGGTAAACCAGTGGACATATGGGCCATGGGTGTGATCACGTACTTCCTACTCGCTGGCTACACGCCATTCGACCGCGAAAACCAGCAACAGGAGATGGAAGCCATCATCGCAGGCGACTACAAATTCGAACCAGGTGCGTTCTATGAACTTAACGTGCGTCACGTCTAATCCACGCCAAACAGAGGAGTATTGGGCGAACGTGTCCAATACTGCGAGAGACTTCGTCAGCGCGTGCCTGACCGTAGACCCTACCCAGCGCCCGACGGCGGCAGAGATACTACAACACCCGTGGCTCGCAGACGAAAAACCGCACTTCGTCCCTGATCCCGATAGCCTGACTGGTGGTCCTAGAGACCTGCTTCCGCACATCCAGAAACGTTTGGGCGGCAAAGCACGTTGTGAGTTTCTGCGACATATTATCTTCGTCGAGGGCATGCTCATGCGGTTTCTCGCAGTCCGCAAGGCCGTGTTGGGAGTTACAGCGATGCATAGAATGTCGACACTCGCTGCGCTCTCTGCCTCAGCCTCAGGCGAACTCGGAGCCACGATCGCCAAATACAAAGAAGAATCCGAGAAAGAGAATATGGACGTGGTGCGTTCACTGTCGTCTTTCGCACCAGTTCGGGCTACCACCTAACACTAACCTGCAGGATCGTGAGGTAATGCATCATCACAACCAGGAAGATGATGAGGAGACAGTCGATGATGGAGCGCAGAAAGGGACTGACCTAGCGTCCACAATGAGAAACATGTCAGTGGAGGACACATAGGCGATCTGGCCGTGGCGGCGTCGGTGATGGTAACAGCTTGCCGATTCTTGACTGCGTCAGCCCGTACACTTGATAAGGCAGGGTTTAATTCGTCGTCTTGGTCCTAACTAAGGCTTCCATACTGCAGCCTGTACTCCCAGATTTTGATTTTTTTTGTCATTTACGGTTTCTAACGTTGCTCGATTCATCTAATCTATCTTTGCTTGCTTTGATAGTCGACTAGGAAAGAAGTGCAGCACAACAGATCAAAGTTATGTCAGATCCTAGCCCCCAAAGAAAGTCGAGGTACTCCAGTGCCATGTCGGGCCGTTCAGTACGTTCAGTGCCCAAGTGGCTGGGATGAGCCCCAACTCGAATTAAATTACCTTGGAAATTAAAGTACGATGATCAAGCGGTGGTGCATATGGTCTTTCAGTCAGTTCCGAGTATTATCCCAGTGTTAGGCCGACTTTGTTGACAAAACCTTGCACGACTTGAGTTTCGGTTTGGTAAGCAGGTTGAGCGCTGGCAAGAATATACGAGAACCACTCTTCTTTTTATTGAACAACTGCCACACCATCTTCGACGCCCACCATTTGTGCAGTGAACACAACGACAGTGTCGACACTGGGCAATTCGTGGGAGGTATAAGTGGTGGGGAGTGGAAGTCCAATCAGTGCACAGATGGTCACTGGCAACAGTGAAGCTAGTGAAGGGTGAGCGAGCCCCATGGACTGTAAGATTGAGACAGTGAACATGTTGGCGTCGTTGTTGCAATGACAGACGTGACTGGACATATAACAGGGGAAGGAGGTGTCAAAAAAGACGTCTATCGCTGTCAGGCATAGGTATTCAACGTTCAACGTTCAAAACTGGCAGTGCACGAAAGCATAGCGAAATCGGCCGCCACCTGAAAAGAGGATGAGCACAAAACGGACAGGGGGAACCCCTTTGCTGTTTTCGGCGGGCATGCTAAGCACAAGGCTAACACTTCCAAAACGAGGAGGTCTACACTGGCCTCTCGCTCAGTGATATCGTTTACTTCTTGCCAGAACGGCCACGCTAGCAGCTTAAACGGTTGTCTTAGTGGACAACGGGCCAGTCCACAAACGTGCGGTGGCAAAAGTAGCAAGATCGGAGCAGCGAACATGTGACCACAGAATCCTTAGCTACTGTAATATCGACTGGGGAAAGAACCCTGGCGAGCAAGGTAATGTCGGTAATGTCCCATCCTGCCCGGTTTCTGACCGCAGCCACATTACCGAACGCATCAACGTTGATTCAGCAAGCCATCAGCGCTGATGGCTTTCTCGTCGCCCTCACCCCGTGATCCTACGGATATCCTTCCAGAACTTTGAGCCTGAAACTTGACCTGAGGACTGGCCACTTGTGACCTATTTTCGTCAACCAGCATCATTTTGTCACCGAGACTGGCCCAAATTAGTAGCTGGTCTCTCCTCAAAGGGTGTAATAATCCTCGCTATCCTACTTGGCGACTCGGTGTTATTGTGCGATGCAGATTCACTGTAACAATCCCGTAGCTCTCGCATCCAAGTTCTTATAAGATAGGCCCATGCTTGTGCTGCATTCCCTACTGTCTCTCACACCTCGCACGGCCGTCATGTCTGGGTTATTTCACGACACCCTTTTTGCCGTTGTCGTCCGCGCTGTCCTAGGGCCGACGTACTTCCCCCACCTCGACGAGATAAGTCCGCCTAATATATATCAAAAGACAACCAGAAGGGTGAAGTCATCGGAAACTACCATCGGCCGTGGGATGAAGGACGAGGAAGTTTCGCGTGGAGGAAGTTTCACTACGTTCAGCGAACTGGAAGCACAAACAACTTCATCGGTGGCTCTACAATCTTCTCTGACTTTGGGACGTGGAGTGGAAGACCACGACGATCTACCAAATGCTCGAGGGCACCGCTTAGAGGCGTTTGAAGAACAAGGATCCCATGCAACTCAATCGATGGCTCTGCAAACCTCTCTGACTTTAAGACCTTTGGCAGAAGACCAGGATAAACCTCCAAACTTTCGAGGGCACGGCTTCGGGGCATTTGACGAACGGGAAGCACATGCAACTCAACCGATGGCGCTACAGTCCTCTCTGACTATCGTGGCGCCAGAAGAGCAACCAAAGTCTCTCAAAGAAGAAGGGGCCGATTCTTTGTTGGTTACGTGGAATGGTCCTGATGACCCAGAAGTAAGTCAAGATCACCTTTCGCTTGGCTGGCGAGGCGTCATTGATTATTTTTCCAAGAATCCAAGGAACTGGTCGCAAGGGAAAAAAATCTGGGTCATGTTTCAAGTCGGCCTCTTGACGTTTTCTGTTTACATTGGGTCTGCGATCTATACTGCCGGGATCGAAGACATCATACAGGAATACCATGTCAGCTTAGTCGCTGCAACCCTTGGGCTCACATTATACGTAGCGGGTTATGGACTCGGTGCGTTGTGTATCGGTGTGTGAAATCGATAACTTTCTCAATTTTTTTCTTCGGGTAGGGCCTATGCTTTGGTCGCCGCTAAGCGAGACGCCTTATATCGGTCGCATGCCCATCTACTTATTCACGCTATTCCTATTTATTGTCCTCCAAGTGCCAACAGCGCTAGCAACGAACTTTGGCATGCTTTTGGCATTCCGTTTTATTACAGGCTTCGTTGGATCGCCAGTCCTTTCAACAGGTGGCGCTACCGTCGTGGACATGTACGCTCCTAAGAAGCAAGCCTACGGTCTCACCGTCTGTACTGCCTTCGCCACATGCGCCCCTGCGATGGGACCCGTTGTCGGCGGTTTTGCCGCTCACGCGAAGGGCTGGCGATGGCCGATATGGGAACTGACGTGGTTGGGTGGCTTCACTTTCATCCTGCTCTTCTTTTTCTTCCCCGAAACCTCTTCCTCCAGTATCCTTTATCACCGCGCTGTGCGTCTTCGAAAGGCCACTGGTGACAAACGGCTTAAATCGATGTCCGAAATCGAGGCCGAGAGCATGAGTGGACGCGATATTGCCACCATAGTGTTGGTTCGACCATTTACCCTCAATTTCCAGGAGCCTATCGTGCTGCTACTCAACGTTTATATTGGGCTAATTTATGCCCTATTCTACCTCTGGTTCGAATCTTTCCCAGTCGTCTTCGTTGGGATCTACCACTTCAAGGAACAGTTTCTCGGTCTCGCATTTCTCGGCATATTGGGCGGGATGCTTGTCACGATTCCCCCGTTCTTCTACTATCTCTATAACGTCCAGGAGAAGATGTTTGACGAGAACGGTCAGATCAAGCCAGAGAAGCGTATGATTGTCGCTATATTTGGTTCATTCTTTGTCCCGGTCTGTTTGTTCTGGTTCGGCTGGACCTCTCAGCCCAGCATTCACTGGATTGTACCGATCCTGGGCTCGGCGCTTTCCCCTGTTGCTGGGGTCCTTCTCTTCGTGAGTTTTGTTTTGCCAGTGGGCGCTGATGCTGAGGTTTTGTGGCTGACCTGTGCGCTCCGTAGAATGCGGTGCTGGGTTACCTTGCGGACGCGTACCCTAGATATGCGGCTAGTGTATTCGCAGGGAACGCTCTTATTCGTGCTTCATTCGGCGCAGGATTCCCGCTGTTTGGGACTGCAATGTATCACAATCTAGGTGTGGGATGGGCAAGCACTCTGCTCGGGCTACTTTCTTGCGCATTCATTCCCATTCCCATTCTCCTGTATTATTACGGAGAGCGCATACGTATGGCGAGTAAGCGCGCACAGCACCACTGATGTGGACGATCGTGGACGATCGTTACTGTACGTTCTGCATTGTGATACTGAATTCTCCCAAGTAGACATTAACTTAGGCTAGTTTTAATCGAATATTTCTCACGATCACGTGCGAGCACAGTGTGCAGTGCAGTTTGAAGTTGCACATTGAGGTGCTTGATTCTTGACCTGATACCCCATTCTAGTACACCCTTCGAGCACCCTTTCTGACCTCAGAAGTCATATTCTCAGATATCGAAATGGGTTTAAAGGAAATTTCAGAACACGAGGTAGAGCCACAAACACCGGAAGGGGCTGAGGATGTCTCCCCCCAAGATGACGCTTCAGACCCCGAAAATCAGGAGCAATATGGGCGTCAAGATGAAGCGAGCGGAAGGTCCATGACGATGGAGGAGAGGAAAGAAAAGATGCGACAACTTCGGGCAAAAGTGGTGCGTCGCATTGTGTCTTGTCAGTCTAACTATTGAATGCCGACGTCACGGCACTAGAAATCGTCTGCTCTCGCGAACCGTGCTTCTGTGATCGAAGAGTCATCAAGGATCAAGAGTGCTGCCCGGGACCTTGCGCGTCTTGAAAAGCAGCGTAAGCTAGCCGAGGTACTTCGGTCGAAAGCGGATGCGGAGGAGCGAGGCGAGGACGTTGAGAGGGAGAAGAACTGGGAGTGGACCATCGAGGAGAACGAGGAATGGGAGAAGAAACTCGCGAGGAAGGCACGAAGAGCCGACTTTGAGTTCCATGGTGTGTCTGACATTCATCTCTTTCACTAC
The DNA here is from genome assembly GCA_963281015.1 of Lactarius tabidus. NCBI lineage: Eukaryota > Fungi > Basidiomycota > Agaricomycetes > Russulales > Russulaceae > Lactarius > Lactarius tabidus. Next base: position 1,852,640 of record OY725471.1, on the reverse strand, counting down.
CCTATTGATTGATCTTGACACGTTGCAGATGATGCACACGCGGCACGACGGAAATACAAAAAGGATGTCGACAAGCTCAAGCCAGATTTAGAGGTTTACAATAGACAAAAGGAGACCGCAATGGGGCTTGCGCCTGGGACACTTGCACAAACCGGGTCTTCATCGTTCTCATTGACGAGCTTCGACCCGACACAAGCATCGGGCTCTCAGGTAGAGCTATTGTTGACCATTATTCTACTCAACAAATTGATCACAAATTTCTAGTTGGTCCCGACAGCTCATCAGCAGCAGTTGGCAGCAGAGAGCCTCTACCGCGATGCGAATAGCTTACTATATGCCGATAATAAGCCTTCGGACGAGGCCATCGACCGTGTTATCGGCAAGATTAATCAAGAGTATGTTGCTAGCACTCTTTCTTGGAGTCTGTTGATTGATCATTTCAACAGTATCGACAAGCGACGCAAGTTCTCCAGAAAGCGTCCGAACGAAGATACAGGAGATGTCACCTATATCAACGAGAAGAATCGCATCTTCAACAAGAAGGTACAGCTGCCTTCCGTTCGTGCCAGTCAATATTCACTGATTTTTCTTTTCAAGATTGCACGCTACTACGACAAATATACCGCGGAGATACGTGCCAGTTTCGAGCGTGGAACGGCTTTATGAGAGCCTATCTTGGCCCCACTCCATCGAGTTGCCTGTATCTTTTTATCTGTACAAAGCTATTGCATAATTACAGACTTCTAAAAGCCAAGTAACGAGATAGGGTTAAAATGTATTCAAGGTTTGATGCGCTTGCGTAGCACAAGTGCGTAAGTGAGCTTGCGATGGTTCAAGGGCACAGGACAACTGTTAACAATTCTAGGCAGTCGTTCTGGTCACTGCCCGATTCATGCAAGGTTTGCGTAAAATTGTGTTCGGTCTTGATAGACTTGTGCGAAGCACAGCATACATTACTTGGAACGAATGCCGTGTAACTTAATCATGCTAATTGCCTTTCAAACATCGTAAAAATAAAATTGACCATTGAATTGGCTATGACGCAGCCCCCTTTCTCTTTCGTAGTATGGAGAGTGGGGCATGACATAGCGACCCTAAGCTCGTCATGAAAACAACTTGTAAATGAACACCCTACTAGTAGTCACAAGGAGATTTCGTCAAGAGCAAACCTGGAACCTCGCGTTACTGGAAAAAGAAAGCTGTACGGCAACCTAAAAACGGACAAATGAGCATACTTTGAAACATAGAAGGTAAGAGTGAGAAGTAAGGGAACGAATCAGGATTGCAGAATATGGTCAGCAGATGGAAAAGATTCCATTAGACTGTTGAGCTTGATTTGTGTGAATTGTATTCATCATTCGAGGCTAGTACAAAATCACCGGAAGATGGAGGACAAACTTACCACATGACATGAACCCATGAAATGATTTGCTGTATCGAACTTATGAGCAGAGAGTCAGAGACCGAGCAAAATACATATGGTTATCGCTACGTTTTAAACCCCGACACGGCATCCCCCGGAAGATCGATTGAACCTCAAGACGATCGTACAATATCTCTGCTACGATGACAAGTATCCTTAGCCTTATACTTAGCCCTGCAGACGTACAGAACAGGTCTGTGGTCTGTGCCAAGCCAGGTTTCTAACGAAGAGACAGTGACCCGCATACGAAACAAAGAGAGTATTCGCCCATTTCCATGGTACAACGAATCCTCTTCAGCTTTTCTGTCAGACCGACGTTGGCAATAAGAACATACCACCTATATGGTGCCTGAACGTTTGATACTTGGAGATGTTTGATCACGAGTCTGTTGGTGGGGGTGCTGCGGGTGCACCTCTGTCCCCACCTCTGCCTCTGCCTCTGCCCCTGCCCCTCCTCCCCGAGCCGCGCCCGGCGTGTGTGACAGTGCCAGTGTCTGACGCCTGCTGAGATGGGCGCGGAGGCGGTGGTGGCTTCGCCTCGCGTTGAAGGATCGTCGGGACAGGCAAGACACCCGGCTGCGGTGTTAGCGCAGGTGTCCGTCCCGCTGCATCGTCTTCCTTCCTCTTCCTGCTCCCGCCATCTTTCTTCTCCCGCGGAGGACCATCCTTAGCGGGATCTTTCTCCTTCTCGGCTCCGCGGTCTCGCCTGTTGCCGCCGCCCTTGGAGACGCCAGCGCCACTGAGGGCGACCTCGAACTGCCGAGATGCAAGACCGAGCAATGGCCGCGAACGCCTGCCGGAATCACTGGATCCCGAGGCCGCGGCTGCGGCTGCAGGTGCGGGTGCGGGTGCAGATGCACTGGTACCAGATTCCGCGGGTGTGCTGGAAGCTGCCGCTTGCAGTGGAGTAGAGGACGGCTTGGACAGCTGGGATTCCTGTGATTGGGCATGCGCCGATGCATGGTGCTTACTGGCCCGTGTGGACTTGCTCTTGCTGGGAGAAGGTGGTGGTTTGCCAGTGGATGATGCAGCAGGTGCGCCTCCAGCCTTCAGTTGCGTGGACGCGCTAGTCTGGGCTGATGCCTTCTGGGCAGCTGCGGCTGCGGCTGCGGCTCTCTTCGCTGCTCGTTTGCCCAACGGCGCCGCAGAGTCACCGCTTTGTTTGGCCACAGCGGGGGTGACGGCAGCAGCAGCGGCCTTCTTCTTGGATTCCTCCTTCTTGGATGCTTGAGCAGCGTCCTTGTAGTGGGGATGATTCCTTTGAATGGCTTCCTTGTCCCTTTGCGCAGATTTCTCAGCCTTTAAGGCGTCCAGTAGTGGTGTAGACGCAGGCATGGCAGGTCGCTCTGTCGAAGCAACTGGAAGCGAGTGAGAAAGCGTAAGGGTACCCCACAAATGTGTATGATACGAACCAAGCATTTCCAAGAGCTGGTCGGCATCGTAAGGTTTGGTTGAAAGAGTCTCTAAAGACTGCAGGAAAGCGACATATTCTTCGTCTGATATGGCCAATCAGGTGGTGTGAAGTGTGAGTCGGAGAGATGTAATGCACCTTGATCGATCGTGGCGTTCCTGCTGTCGACTTTCTTCTTATCCAAAGGTAACTTCTGATATGGTGCAAACTCAACCACAGCCTGGGATTCATTTCCTGGTGGCGATGAGCTTATTGGTTTCGCATCCAGTAAGTAAAGACAAGATTATACCGGCTTTATCTTTGAATATATGCCCATCGTACTCGCGACTGAACTTTGCTACGTATTCCTCAGTCTTGAACGCAATATATGCGCGGGAGTGCACGTCCTCTTTGTTTTGTCTTACGATGCGGCATGATTATAAGGCTCGTAGATTACGACCTCTGACACTCACCTCTTCCTCGATTTTCCAGGATAAAACTCCTTCCAGAGGACAGCGTCATCCGCGACCCATGGTTGCACAGACTGCCAAAATATTTGCTCAGGTAGATTAGGTGGTAACCTGCGGACGATGATCTTGAGGCGTTCCGTCCCGCTGGCTTTTGTCTGCCCCTGGCGCTTTTCTTTGGTTTTGGATTTTGGTTGGGGTTTCTTAGGTGGTTCAGCAATCGCGGTGGACATTAGGAGAGGCAGATAGTCTGAGGTCTAACACGTGGCTAATTTGTCGTATTACGACATCGACAATCGCAATCGCGCTCCACGAACAAACCGGCCATTGCAGTAGGCACTTCCTTTGCATGGAATTTTCATAATAACCCACTTATGTGATCTATGTGTACAACATCGTGCCATTCTGGGTTAACAAGAACACACAGGTCAACGGTTGACAATACTGCTCTTGCATGGGCTCAGTATCCCCCTAAAACATATTGTTTATTGTTGAATGCAGTCGTGTCAATGACATATACAGTACGCCCTTCATATCCAAAGGGAATTAGCCATCGGGTTAAAGAACTTCACACAGAACAGTAACGAATTTGAATACGCTTGTGTACAGCCCCCCTTACCCGTTGGGGCATTAACACAACTACATATTTAGGTTGACCGTGTCTCAGCTCACGTCCACTGCCGCATCCATATGGGGTCTCGGGTCTCAGATATTGCAAAATTATCGGCTATCCCCTGTAAACGGACTTCGTTTTGGTATACTCCTACTGGGTACAGGGGGGGTTAGCGGTTTGTAGGAAAATAGACTAGTAGAGGCTCGACTGTATAAGAAAAAACCAAACTAATGTAGCCCAAACGCATCATGAACACCATTATCGCAACAAATACAAAGTCCGTGCGACCGCATCAAACGAATTTATACCAGCACAATCCAGAAAGACTCATAGATAGATCAGCTAGGCTTAACGACATTCAGAGCCTATGACCCAGGCCGTATAAAATCAAATGAATAAAGCGAAAACGATGGCACCAACGCCAGAGGCACCGATAACACTGGGCACGACCATGCGACCAGCACCATTACTCGAAGCCTTAGTCGAAGTGGTGCTAGGCGAGCTACTCGATTTGACAGTCGTCGTCGTCAGTGGCTTCGACGTGCTGGGGGATGGCAAACCAGTGGACGATCCGCTAGAGGGAGTCGAGGAACCTCCAGTGGTGACGGTTCCGCTCATCTCCGCAGCAACTGTGGCGTTGAACGTGCCTGTCATACCAGTGAGACTGTTCCGATACGTGAGCTGTGATCAGGACGGAATTAAGAATATCCGAAACCCACGTAAACTTGGCGGAGAACGCCTCGGCGTTGCCAGTCCCGTTAGTAGCTGCGAGGCTATTAGATGTAAAGCGGAGGAAACTGACGCAAGGAATTAACACCTCCCAGCTGACAATAGAAGGGCGATACACTCACTATCCGTCGGAGTTGCCACCGACAGTGGGATCGGGCGTCCACGTTTGAGAGTTTACAGTCGCCACATTCACGTTGTTGGTAATCAATTGCAATTGAGTCTATAAATAATCAGAGTGGAGAAAAAAGTGAAAGGCGCATAGAGCAAACCTGCTGTATCGAATTTCCAACGTAGAGACCAATGGTGGAGATACCAAACGCGGTGACATTGGGGCTAGTGCCATCATCCTGCCAGGTGATCTGGAAGCTCTGACCAGCTGCAATGGATGTGGAAGCGGTGGGGTTGGTGATCTTTGAAGAAAAGGTCAGGGAATGGATATGCACGAGGAAATGATACCCACAAAAACGGTGGCGTGAACCGAGGGAGCAATGACAGCGAGGGCGAGAACTAAGAGAGAAGAGAGCATTTTTCTAGTTAAATGGAGCAAGGGAATGGGCAGGAAAGAGAGCGTGAGCGCGCTGTAAGCGGCGGTTGCAAGAGATGGTTGCAGAAGAAGACGAAGAAGGGTAAAGGAAAAAAAGATGTTGCACCGGCTTTATACAAACTGTCGCGTCGCGTACCTTGTGTGGCAGAACTTCTCACGACCTATATATGGGACGCGCCGCGCCTGACCCGGTTACCATAGTGCTGCTCCGCTGCATTCTAGGGCAATATCGCAGGTCCTCGGTCATGTTTGTCTCGTGTTCGTTTCCTCGTTTCTTCCTCGTTTGATCCCGCACACGCTCTTTTGTCGTTCCATTCTCTCTGGGAGCTATGCGTTTGGCTCCCATCTATGCAATAGTGATTGCTGTAGCTCATTCTTTAAACGCTTTTGGTGCACTCTATGTGCGGTCACGTTCTTCGACACTTACCGATCCTCTAACACCCTGATCAGGTCATTAACCCTACGACTCAGACCCAATGCTATGGCGGGCAGCCCTGTCTTGTAGAGTGGTTGGACGATGGTTATATGCCCCTGCTAACAACCATGGGGCCCTGTCAGGTTGCGTTATATTCAAGCGATGAGGTGAGGTTCTACCACCGAGGTCGGGTTGGTTCCATCTAACGTTCACATAGGAGTTGGTCCAGCAGATTGATCCCGTCGATGTGTCCGCATCTCATTCGCTCACCTTCACGGTAAGCCTATCCCCCAATCGCAGGATGAGAACTCGCTTCAATTTCCTTCTCCTATGGAAAGCCAAGTCCCAATGCTGGCCCCAACTCAAACGCTTAGTAAGGGAGTGACATCGAAAGCATTAGAACCGGCTGACCTATCTCTCTACCAGCTATGTTCAGTTCACCTCAATCACATCGTCTAACCCTTCTCAACCCTTGCTTGCATTTACTCCCGATTTCTCGTCAGTGCACCGTTGAGATGCCATTGAGCCACTAAAAAACCCTACTTAGAATTGAAAACATGACTGGTTCGTTCAACTCACCAGTTCCTGAGTTGACATCTACAATTCCGGTCCCATTGTCTGTGCTATCAGCACATCCCAATCAAATATCCACCTCAATATTTGGCACCATCTCGTCGCCATCTACCTCAACACCATCCTCTACACCTCTTGCGGCGTCATCTTCGACCCACAACTCCAGTGGGCCAACCCCATCGTCGACCTCACCGCCTTCTTCGACCGCCACCCCTGCTTCTGCGAATGCTGCAACGCGGCATTTTTCGCAACTCTGGGTCACCACCTTGCCTTGCCTGGCCTTCCTATTCTTAGTGTAAGTTTCAGGAGATGCCTGGCTGCATCCCCTCCTTGCGAAAATTTCGCAGGGCATAGTTTGTTGTTTGTTGTACGTCTATGTGCGACCTACGATGCCGCAACAGTTGAAGTGTTGGCGTCCCCTCTTTACCTTGTTCGCTTCTAGCTTACCCATCTGAGAACGTTATTTTTAAACTTATTAATTCAACTCGTTTATTGTCTGGCCCTGTCTGACCGCGAGCGAGCAATAAGCGCTGATAGTCACGATCCACGTGTAGTCACGAATCGTGTTGGGTTGAACGCGTTGACGTCGAACGTAGTTGAATGTCTCTAGCTCACGACGATGTCGATTCCACACAAGTTTGTCACGTCTCCGGAGTGTTCCTATCCACGCTAACTCTCAACAGCCCGTTGTCTACATACCGTGTGATGAAACCTTCACAGGTGTGCACAACGCGTCCATTTGGGGCTGTGGTTTAAAAACCTTCGTACCACCAGATGGTTCCGAAAACGACACGGATAGGATACTAGCTGAAGAGTACTCCCCATTTCACGAGAGAGATTTACCGGGGGGTTATGTTACGCGCTTTGGCCTGTACAAAGCTGCGTGGAAAAAGTGTCTTGATAGGATGGAAGTGCGTTCCCCGTTTCGTCCTCTTCGTGCTCGCATCGAGACTCGAGTTCAGCATATCGTCAACTCCCTTCATGCGCCTCTAGTCGATGAGATCGTTCGCTGCGTGCACCGCGCATATGATGACGTATTGCCTGGATTGCCACGCGTGGAGCTACCTGTAATTGCGATATCCGGTATGTCTCTGTCTGCATAGAAGGTATGCATCGCCAAATGGAAGGGACTAGGCTCCACGACGAGCCAGGGGTTCTTGGCCAATGTCGGCAACCAGATGGTGACAAATCGCGCGGAGGAAGTAGAGGATGAAGACCCTTCACCTGGCTCGTATATCACCCATCTCTACCCTTCCGGCTGCCCGAATATAATGTCCACCATGAAAGCCCTGGTGACTGGGTTTGTAGATCGCCCTCCCAACGGTCAAGACAGTGAGGCAATACAACACAGATTTGACTCTCGTTGACTAAGTGCGGTGTCTACAGTACAGCGTAAACCCACGACGTCGTTGGCCAGCTACGATATTGAACTGCTCAAGGTCTGGTACGGGGTCCTTCGTGACTCTGCTGGTAGGTTATCCATCCAGCCCCCAGCGTGTCGTACTGACATCTCAGAGGACCCTGAACCTCCACCTCAGCTAGTGGTCTTTCTTCACGACTTCGAACAATTCGATGAATCCGTTGTCCAAGACTTGTTCTACATTTGCAGGTGGGCGAAGAACCCGTTATTATACGCGTCGCTTAAACAGGTATCAGTTCTTACGTGCCACAACTCCCCTTGATAGTCGTCGTCGCGTTATCGTCGCTCTATCCCTCCTTCCTACAGACCACGTACCCACAGTCCGTTCTGTCTTTACTCCGGGTGGACACGTTCACAGTTCCATCGGGACCCGCTTTACTTGAGAGGGTGATCGCCGAGGTATGTGGGGATTCGTCTGATGGCACACCGAATTGTGACCATGACATTTGTCAGACCTTCTTCGACCTTCGTTTTGAACTGGATGTCATGGTCGGCCCTGCAACACTCGATTTTCTGACCGATTTTTTCTGTCGACACGCTTCTTCCGTCGAGGGAGCGTTGTTGACCTTGCAATTGGCTCATTTCAAGCATTTCGACGAACCACTCACCGTCTTCGTGCACGACGAACTACTCGGAACTTCATCCACTCAACTCGCTATCGAGAAGCTCTCCGACGCCAAAGGAATCGCCTTTCTTACCTCACTATTTTCGTGGTCTTTTGGTCCCCAGGAATTGGCATCGAACCAAGTGGGCTGGCCTGTAAACGACGTCGCTGGCCTACTGGCTTCCATAGCCGAGGCACGGGTCGACTTCCGCTCTCGTCTGCGCCGATTGAAGCTTGCATTGGGTGTGCTGCTCAGAGTGCGGAAGGTGATGCTTGACCTGGGTTATCGAACTGCGGAGTTAGACAAGACCCCGCTGGAGATGATGAGCGCGAGCCTGAGGGGCGGACTGGCACGCGAAGGGAGGTATCTCGGGACGATGACCAAGTCAGTCGAACTCTACTCCCTCGCGACGCATGATCTCCTTCTTACTCCGTGTGCCCAGGAAATTGTCTGCGGAAAAGTTACAGATTTTGCTGCAAGATTTGGGGTCGTTCCTTGATGGGCTTCCAGCACACATGGACGAAACTCGGGAAGTGCACCAGCGCTTGGCTGCTACCGCTGAACTGCTTGAAGGTGGGGAAGGTGCAACTTCCGCAGGAGTAGCGGATGAGTTTGGAGATTGGCTCGCGGGATACTTCCAGTTAGTCTCTTTACCCCCTCCATTCCAGCAAAAGTTGATGTGCTAAACGCTGGACTTAGGGAGCATATAATTAACCTCGAGGACCTCCGGTTGTGGGAGATCTGGTACACTGGGCCTACTCCCTTCCCATCTGAAGTCAGCCCCCTCCCTTACTCCTCCACTTTTCTTCGTGACCTTTCTTGTTGACTCTGCTGATGCAGATGCTTAACCCTGCTCCTCGCGCCAGCATCGTTTCTGCTCTGCTTCAGCCTCAGAGTTTCCTACCGTCGTCTCATGATGACTCAACGCCGCAGCGGCTGCCCATATGGAAACTCCCTGACACGAGCATCCTCTTCCGCCGGTACCTCGAGGCGGGCCGCATGATCAACGTGTACGACTGGTACGACTCGTTCTCGCAGGTCATCGAGAGTCAGCGGAGTCACCTGTCGCAGGACGGAGGCGAGAGCAGCGGTGCGGACGAGGAAGAATGGAAGATGCACGTGCAGGCGCGGTTTATGCGCGCGCTTCACACGCTAGACTTGATTGGTCTCATTAAACACACCGGGCGTAAGGCGGACCATGTTATGCGAACGGTCTTCGATATGCCAGAATAAAAGATCTCGGCCTGTAGCCTGTAGGTGGAACTGGGCTAGCTCGAGGAAGATGACTATATATTTATATTACATGTGTATCCGTGAAAACAAGTTGAAAGAATCAGCACGAGGAGTCGCCAATCACTTGGTGGTTCCCATCCACCTTGGCCACCACTTCCGCCTCTTGCTCCTCTTCTTACGGTCGCGCAATAGCGGCGCTTGTTCTGCGTCTTCGTAGCTGATAGGGACAAGATCTTCGTCGAAAGCATCTTCGACGACCTCGCCAACTAATTCTCTATCCTCAGACTCCTGCGTGATAGGAGGCTCAGGTGGTGGGAACTCCGTGCCGAGCGGATGGCCAAAGTCGTCGATGTGAAGTTTGCGTTGACGAACTTTCCAACAGATGCACAAGAAGAGGAGAATTCCCTGCATGACGGCTGCAACGAGGAACATGATCCAAGCTAAAGTGGATAAGGTTAGATAAATCACACGATGGGCGCCAATGGCTTACTCGTCCAGTTGGTGCCGGGTCTGGCTAAGAGTAAGACACGCCTTCAACTTGAAGTTCGGTGGAAAAGCTTACCGGATCATAATGCTGATTGCCATGATGAAGCCGCCAGGTGTCTGGATCATCATCATGGGAATGCTGAGGGCGCCGACGAGCTTCAGGCGATAGGTGTGCGCAATTTGAGGGGCGTATTGCAAAGCCGCGAGAACAGCGGAAGAGACGCCAAGGAAAGTAGCCCAGAGGCTAAGCTGTTTTCGAGCAGAGCCTGAAGGGTCGGCAGGCGTATTCAAAATTAGTATGAAGGTCACGAATGTACAAAAAACCCTAGTTTGTGTGTCAGATAAGCGTAAGTTTGGTCGGCCCAACGTTAGTGAAAGCGAAAGACAGACAGGTGTATGAAAACCATCCATGATAATATGATAGATAGGCGCCAATTGTCTGATTTGAGGTTTGTCTTGACGCGCTCTGGTGGTCGTGAGTCGTGACTGTCAAGGTCGAGAGTAACATATTTGAGGTGAGGAGGAAAGTATATTATGTAGAGAACGAGGCTGCAGGAACGGTTGGATGGTTTAACGGCGTTGGAGAAATTTGACGTACATGACAGAAAATAATAACCACTGTGTTCCAACCTGAATGACTCCAGCGACTGTTTCGAGACAATCTAGGGCACTCTGCCACATCACTAAGTGGTGGCCACTGGTAAATAGGACCGAAACTCACGTAGACATTACAACATCTAATAATGGCCTGCTGCATAACAATGCTGGGAGTTCAAACTGAGAATTTCTCGGTAGTGGCAAGAGGGAAACCGGCCTACATGTTAAGCATACCAGATGCGGAAGAGGTACTCCCAAGAAGGAGGAACCATGGGCTGAATCCCTCCGAAGATCCTTTGCTGATGATACGGTAATGCTTCGGAAATGTTGTTAGTTAGAAGGGGGGACCACTGGGATGAGGCACACCTGAGGTGCATACGAAATGCAGAGTCCAAGGATGAGGCCTCCTGTGAGAACATCCGAGAACCAGTCATGCGCCTACAGACGGCAGTGCTTGAGCGCAGCAGTTACGTGGAGAAGATGGGAGAGAGAGCGTACCGGCGTGCATGCGGCAGACATGGTAGTTGGAGAGTGTGTTAATGGACGCGGTCAGCTCAGCTCGTGGGAGGGACGTGGACGGGAAGTCACGTTCTCTTCACTTGCACGTGATTTCACGTCAGTGCTTAATTTAAGTCCGAGTCGAGTGCCAGGGAGTTTGGTCAAATCATTGAAACAGTACAGAACAAATGCTCCGAGTACGCATTGCTGGCGCTCGAAGAGTACTCGCCACACGACTCTCTATTCGTGCTGTCCAATCATCTGCTTGTCGCCGAAACGAGAGCGTAGACCTCAACTCTATAGAGCGCGTCTCGGATGATGTTGATGTTTGCATCGTGGGCGGAGGCCCCGCAGGTCTCAGCGCCGCAATTCGGCTCAAACAGCTTGAGCAAGAAAGAGGCAAAGAGGTGCGCGTAGTTGTCATTGAGAAAGGGAGCGAAATTGGTAAGTGTATACACAACCGCAAACGTGCTTCGTCTCAACCCCATAATATAGGTGCTCATATCCTTTCTGGTGCTGTCATCGAACCCCGTGCTCTGAACGAACTCATTCCAAACTGGAGAGATAGAGAAGACCATCCCCTGACACAGCCCGCACTGTCGTCGTCCATGCGCTTCTTCACTCCGCGATATTCCTTCCCAATTCCACACCCACCTCAGATGGGGAACAAGGGCAATTATATTGCCTCTCTCTCTCAGTTCACGTCTTGGCTTAGTGGCATCGCAGAAGAACTTGGCGTAGAACTTTACCCCGGCTTCGCTGGCTCATCTCTTTTGTACTCCGAGGATGGCCACGCAGTCGCGGGCGTGAGACTGAACGATGTTGGCATAGATCGAAAGGGGAGACCGAAGGATACATTCGAACCTGGCATGGAATTTCGTGCGAAAGTTACGCTTTTGGCAGAGGGGGCGCGAGGGTCTCTCACCAAGACTGCGATTCGTCGCTTTAGACTTCAACGTGACTCCGATCCCCAGACATATGGCTTTGGCGTCAAGGAGGTTTGGCAGGTGGACCCAAGTCAGTATCGCCCCGGTGAGGTCATCCACACTATGGGTTGGCCCCTCGATACGCACACGTACGGCGGAGGATGGGTATACCACATGGCCGACGGGCTCGTCAGTCTCGGTCTTGTGGTTGGGCTTGATTACGCCAATCCTTATCTGAGCCCTTACCGGGAGCTCCAGGCGAGTCTCGAGGTTGGTTCATGCTCGGATGTTTCTAAATTTCCCGCCAGCGAATGAAACATCATCCGTATTTTTCCAAACTTCTCTCAGGAGCCTCCACACGCGTAGCGTATGGTGCGCGCACTTTGAATGAGGGCGGCCTCCAATCCGTGCCACAGCTACACTTTCCCGGTGGAGCGCTTATAGGCTGCTCCGCCGGGTTCTTGAACGTTGCAAAGATCAAAGGGACGCATAATGCAATGAAAACTGGCATGCTGGCGGCGGAAGCTGCCTTCGATGCAATTACAACAGACAATAACACCCCTACTGATATGAGCGCCTATGAGAAAGCTTTCAGGGAAAGTTGGGTCTATTCCGATTTGTATGAGGTGCGGAACCTACGGCCGTCGTTCAACACTCCCCTCGGTATCTATGGTGGAATTGCGTACTCTGGCATTGATACCCTCCTCCTCAAAGGCCGTACGCCATGGACGTTCCGCAATTCTTCCCGCACGACCGATGCGGCTCACACGCGTCGAGCATCCCAATGCACCCCGATTGATTACCCTCCTCCGCAGCCCCCGCTGTCGACAGACCTTATGACAGCCCTCGCCCTCACCGGGACAAATCATGCCGAGGATCAGCCTGCGCATCTTCGTGTGCGGACAGAAGAGGACGGGTCGGCCGAAACCTCGGAGCGTCGGGGAGAGCACGTGAGGGTTAACGTAGAGGAATACGCCGGGCTATTGGGGAGGGCATGCCCTGCGGGCGTGTATGAATATGTCGAAGATGAGGGTGGGTCGTCGGGAGTGGAGGGATGGGGGGGAAAAAAACTGGTGATCAATGCCCAGGTGAACTGCTTCTCCTCTCCTTGGATCTCGGCGCTAACCGTTGTCGTCTAGAACTGCATCCACTGTAAACTCTGTGACGTTAAGGTTCCGACTCAAGACATCCAATGGACCGTACCAGAGGGTGGCGGAGGTCCAAAATACAGTTCGTTCTTCTCTCATTCTCTCCCCTGTGCTCGTCTGAACTTCCCAATAGCCGTCACGTAACCCTATTTGCGTACCTTCGTGATGAACTGCCACGTCTCGCCAGAGTGGGTGGGAGTATAGAACACGTTTTTTTTTGTGCATACGCCGTCGCTTTTCTTTTTGCGATAGGGTAGCGACGTCGCCGCAAGGTAGCCAAAGTGGCAGTCGGATAATAACAAAAACTTAGCCGTGATCTTATTTGCAGCAACCAGAATGGCCTCAACGTCACTCCCTCCATACAACCTCATGTTCGCCTAACCCTTCCACCTCTAGTTTCTGCTCCAATCGAAGACCCCTAGATCGGGACGGTTCTTCCACAACCGAGAAATCACCCTAGTCATAGCCCCTCTACCTGCGAGGAAATGCCGTCTCCAAACTATGCGTGGTCACCGCAGTGTGGGATGTGGGGGGAACCGATGTAAGTAGGCCACTTGCCAGAGTCAGCAAAATGTGCTCTCTTATGGTAGCCCAAGCTGGGGGTTCGTACGTTGGGTATTAAATCGTACGACCACATTCCTACACCTTCCTCTCCATATATGGCATCTGGGCCCTCATCCTGAACCCTCACTACGCTTCTGAGCGTCTAGGGCTGATCGTCTCTAAAGGGTGCGGCGTGTATGTACAACAATCGAGTTTGAGTCGTGGTGTATCGGCTAAGCAAACAGTGCCTGAGGAAACAAACACTACTAGTACTGGCTGTGATGCTATGCCCAAATTGCTGAGTCGCATGACGGTTGTCTCCCAGCTGGAAGGCACAAATCCCATGGGCGCTACACTCGTCAATGTGCGCCACAGCTCCACAGCTCACACCTATCTACCCTGCAACGGTTGATCAAGGTGGGCATCGGGCGGCCAGCTGCGAGTAGTTGGTCGTGTGCAAGGAAAGGGATCATGCACCAAGTCGGCGGAGTTCTGCGTTCCTCGCCGTGACCACATAGCCGCGCACACGATTTGATGGTGGCACGTAGTGCGGTGCTCCAACCTTGTGGCTTCTGGCTCCTATGAACTCTTCCCCGGTACTCGGAAACTTTTGTTGCACACGAGCTGCGGCGGCCTTGAATGAGAAAAAAAGGTGACATTATCTGATCGTAAAAATAATAGCCCCCTAGCTATGCACTTCTGCGTGGTGTAGGAAGTTCGGAACATGAGTGAAGAGGAAATCTCCAAACTGCATTCACTGGTGACCACCCGCCTTGCTTCTGTGGTCCACTCGCCCTTCCTGAAGGCGAGTTGTCGGAAATGAGAATCGTTCCGAGTCCGAATGGCCTCACCAAATGGGTATGCGGAAATGAGGGTCAACGAGGGAACCCCTGTGAACTTTACTGCGAGTCTCGAATTGCGGCGTTGAGTTCACGTACGCGGAGAATCAGAATCACTGGGCTAACGTACATGAGGGCACCGTATTTCCAATGCCGATGAAGCCTACTTGTAGACACCCCTAAGGAGACCCGGCAGTCTCTTGGTAACGTTCCTGGGGTCCTCGAGTTGGACTTTCAATATTTCCGGAAGACTAAGGGCGAATTGAGTAGCCGTCGTCTCCTTGTGCTGCCTCGTTCAACCACAACATTCGGTGCCAGTCGAGCCTCTTTTGGAAGCAAGGCGCCCAAAATCGGCCCGCGCGGTCCCCGCGGATGTAAATTCAAATGGGCTCTTCCACTTTATCATCTCGGTTTTTTGTTACCTTTTGTTACTTTGAATCCTGTCATGCCTCATAGTTTCCATTCACACTCAGGACAGTTCTGTAAGCACGCTGTCGGTCTTTTGGAAGATGTCGTAAAGGAGGCTTCTAATCAAGGCTTCGAGATCTACGGTCTCACTGAACACGCGCCACGATACCGAGCAAGGGATCTTTACCCAGAGGAGGTGATGTTATCGTATTGTATGTTATATCTTGCAAACCTAACCCCCTTATCCTGAAGATTGATACCTCTGTGGACGGCCTCATGTTACAGTTTGAGGCTTTCCTGATTGAAGCCCATCGCCTCCGCAATGCCTACGCCTCGTCTCTCAGACTTCTTGTTGGTCTGGAGACCGAATACATTTCCCCTCTTGACGCCGATGGCTTGTCAAAGCTCTTAGATTCTCACAAGGGTCAAATTGATTATATAATCGGATCAGTGCATCACGTCAACGAGACCCCCATTGACTTTGATTCGGATACATATCGTCGCTGTCTTGACAACATCCCCCTGCCTACGCATGTAGCAGATTCGACACATGCTGACCAGGAACACGAGCGCCTCTGTATATTCTTGGACATGTACTTCGACGCTCAGTTCGAATTACTAAGAAGATTTCAACCCGAATTGATCGGCCATGTTGACCTTTGTCGGTTGCACACGCCCAACCTTCGTCTACATACGTATCCGCGAGCGTGGAACAAACTGGAACGGAACATCAAGTTTGCCGTTACTTATGGAGCACTTTTCGAGGTCAATGCGGCTGCTTTCAGAAAAGGATGGCGGACGGCATATCCAGGCGATGATGTTGCCAAGGTATACTTGGATGACTCCACTCGTGACTACTACTTAGTTTGTTTACTTTCAGTTGATCATACTTTGTGGTGGTCGCTTTGCGCTCTCGGACGATAGTCATGGCCCTCACGCTGTTGGCCTGAACTATGGGAAGACTCGAGACTATCTCCTGGGTATCGGAGTTCGAGAATTATGGGCACTGGAACGCACGGAGGCCCCGAACACTGGTGGCCGCTATACCCGGGCAGTGCGTGTAGGCGGCAATTGGTGGGATCATGCTTTTTGGGTGGGAAAGTGAAGTGAGACAACTGTGTGAGTGTAGCGCTCAGCCAAGATATCTGCCCTGACACGTTGTGCACAACGACTCGTGATCAAGCAGGGTGAGATACCACACAGAATCCGCTTTTTACCTCGCACGAACCAATGAGAAAGTCAGCCGTAAGCCGCGTTATCTACGACTGCCCTTTACAGATAAGTTCCAAAACTGCGCCAGACGTCATGGAGTTGCTAAATGAGGACATGAGAACTTAATATCTGGGACTGCGAGAACACCAATGTTCCCCACTGTTCGCCTTCCTTCTTTTCCGACTAGGGGCTCAATGGTTATTATCGATACGGACTGGCCTCTTTCAAGTGGCGAGGGGTGTCCTGATCACGATCAATCACCCAACGCTGTCCCACCGCTAGCGATCACTTGTACGCACCATCCTCGGATGACGTTGATAGGCGCCTTGACACCTCCGCTGCGAGATTTCGATGGTCACCACAACCTTCTGAGACGCCAGATTTGACTCTACTATATGGTCGTTATCGGCTCACACTGAGTCCTGACGAATACTGTGTTAAGGTGGGTAGTCGTGACTTGACATGTCTGATCAACCTTGCTGAGCTTGATAGAACCGGCAATTCATCTAGTAAGCTTTCTGGCCAGTGCTGGCCAGTGCCCGTGGGCGTGGCAACAAAGTTTTCTCTCCAGAAAATCCGCGCGAATTCAATCTCAGTAAGAAGCCAGGCGCTTCCTTTTTCTATGTCCCTTACACGTTGATTGGGCAATGCCCGTGTGCCCGTGCCCGCTCGTGTGATCCCTAACCTAACACTTCGCTGAACTCGCATGGGCGCAACTATTCTCATACAGGGAGGCACACAATCTTACAGTCCAATAGTCGAGTTGTGGCTCCTTAGGATACATCGGTGATCCTCACCTGGCCCGGCTACAGCCATCTTCCCGACCTATAATTCCCACGCCGATGCTTTACTGCTAGCGATTCTGTAGGTCTTAGCACCACTGCGGACATTGAAGCTTGAAGCCTGAAGTCTGGCTGGATCGGAACGCAGCTGCCTCGCTGGTTTCGATTCGAGTCTATCTTAAGTGCACATGTACAACACGGCATTCGTCCCTCGCCAACAGAACTGGCTTTCGCACTGCATAATAACCCTGGGTTTCCTCAGGTGCTATTCTACGCTTATCTCGACTTGTAATCGTTCCTCAGACTCGTTGATGTGCTGGCAGAGTAGGCGTGACATCGCAGATAATGACAAAGTTCTGTCTACTACTAAGTTCGCCGATGTCGCTTCTTTTTCGACATGTCGCGTTGGCGCCTCCGAATTCTATGTATGTAATTGTGTTCTTTTGTTGTCATCGCGCACTGACTCGGTTCGAGCGAACACCAGGAAATGCAGGTACTTCTTAATTTAGGTTCCGATAATGGCAGTTTTGCCCCACGTTTTCTGCTGCGCTGTTGGCATGATTTGACCGCCTTTCCGCAACTTCACGATACAAAGGCAGGCATTCAGATCCAAGTCAGGGTTGTCAAGAATCCGATGTGTGCGACCCTGCCCGCGCTTCACAATACGACTGGATCGAGAAGATTGAGGGCAGTATCAGTGCACATGGGAGGTACAGACCGCAGTGGTCAGGCACACCCGAGACCGAAAGTTGTCAAAAGATTTCACCTTCTCATTTTCCTGGATCCTGGTTCGGGAATTCGGCGGTGGTTGGTCCCCGATGGAGGATACCTGGCACCACCACTGCGGCTTGTGCTCACGTCTCCGTCGTCGGTCCTTGGGAGGCTTATGCTATGCAGTTGGGGTAATAGGGCTATGAAGCGGAGCCTCCTCATCTCCCACGCGCCATCAGCTCCCGTTTCATATCACCATTGCACGCGCATTTAGTTCCGCCTGCAACCAGGTGTTTCTGCTGCGCGTGCCCTGCTTCTAGCCCAGGAATGCCGAGACGGCGCCACGAGCCTGCATGTTCTGTCTCGCCCACTAAAGACACTTTCAACCGATCTTATCAGCCATCACGGATCTTACATCTCGTGACAATTGTGGGGGCCGCATCAGCACCCTACCTTGTCATTGACACTTTCATTCAACGATCCATGCTCCATGCATGGTTACGACATCATCTGGGGAAGCGGAGGAAGAGTTCCCCGCCCCGCATTCTTCTGCCAGGTGCCCGTCGCAATGCCTCGCATCCTTCCGCCGCGGAGAATCGTGTGCGGCCCTGCATACACCCTTCACAAATGCTGCAGCGGGTCGGCTAGTCGTCGGATACCTCTCACGATGCTACCCTGGCTCCGGGTCCTGCCAGAATAACGATCGATGGTGAAAACATCATATTTTTTTTTGGCAGCATGTTCTCCTGGTGGGGAAAGCGTTCTCCAAAACACTCTCCCAAGTCGTTCTAGACAGCACAAATTGCAATTCAAGACCTTTATAAAAGGGCTCGCATCTAGCAGGGAGTTCATCCCATTTCAGTTCCACTTGCACGTCTCAACTCCCTCACTCTCATATTTTAATCACTCGAAAGTAACTCGAGATGTGTCACAGGAGAGTCGTTACCGCAACGTTCTCTTGTGGGCATAAAGAGCCAGTCGAAGAGGTTTGCTTGATCATTCCGTGGTTATGATCTGTCCTGCTAACGTCCTCGACCAGAGCATGATAGATTGTGGACGTTCGAATTGCAGATACAGCGCGAATCATAATCCAGGCGATCATGACTGTCAGATTAGGCGGTGCATAGTATGGTGACTCCCACCACCTCTCATACTTTCTAGGTCAATTTGGCTCACCTTGTTCCTTAGGATGGATCCCGCTGTGATGGTGGATGGTACCCCTCGCCCCGAGCAATGTAGCATGGAACAGCACTGAATGACCTGTTGGGGAGCTATTATTAGCCTGAGCTTTTGTTTTGGTCGTGTGGAGATGTCACTTTATTTAGTTCTTGTAACGCGAGGTTCTCGTGGTGATTTATATATAAGCCTGACTCGGGGAAGCGACTACAGCACTTGTAATAGGAGACACAAGTAAAGTATAAAGTTTTACCTTTACTTTCATCATCTTCATCACCATGCTCGTTGGTGCTCAGAGTTCCTCAAGGATGCAAACGATCGAATATCTGCGCACCCTCCTATCCATTCGTGAGCGATGTGGCCGCGTTCACGACCTTGCTAAGCAAGGCAAACTACAATATTTCGAATACCGCCCCGAGAAAGAGGAAGACGTTGTGAATTATTGCATCAGGATCATACAGGTCTGCCAGCACATCCCCCACTGCCTTTTGATAAGTCTCATGAGGCCTACCAGCGTGATTTCGGGGGTGATTTCTCAACTGTAAGCCTATGACTTGCAATCTAAAAGGGCCCCACGCAAAAATAGCCAACCTCAGATTCCTCCTCATGGCCGATGGAGGCACCTTGATGCCGGTATTCCTCGCATTGTACCTCTGATCACTCAGTGGGACGCTCTCGAATCACCCCCTGATCGCAAAGAAAAGACCAAACGTCTGATCGACCTCTTCCTCGTCTCCGTGCTCCTTGATGCGGGGGCTGGGAACGACTGGGTCTATCGTGATGAAGCTTCCGGTGTGTCTTTCAGCCGCTCGGAGGGCCTAGGCGTGGCCAGCTTCAACATGTTTAAGGAGGGATTCTTCTCGGGTGACGTCTACCAGCCTCACCGAGTCGACGGTATGTTGGTCGTCTGACCTTACTTTACGGCGCCCCGCATGGGCACGACCGATCGGATAGCTCATGTTTCCTACTAAAGCCAAAGGGCTGGAGCTAATAACTGCAGAGAAGACCGCACAGGCGATGCAAGTAAGCTCTGACAACCCAATGGTAGGGATTGAGGGTCGTGCTTCTCTCCTGGTCAATTTAAGCCACGCGCTCAAGGCCAACGCGCCTTTCTTCGGGGCCGAGGGGAGGCCAGGTAATATGATAGGTCCGTCCAAGCGCCAGAATTTTTTGCTCCGCTTCTTACTTAGTTTTGACATTGGATGCACGGTGCAGACTACCTCGAGTCGGAGTCCATAGCAGACGGACCGAGTCGTCGGGTACCTCTTGCAGCCCTCTGGCATGTTCTCGTTTCTGGCCTCGCACCGATCTGGCCCAAAGACCGCACGACACTTGGCGGCGTCCCACTAGGCGACGTCTGGCCGTGTGATGCACTAAAAACTCATTCTCATCCGCCGTTAGAAGGAGATGAGTTGGTGCCGTTCCACAAGCTCACGGGCTGGACGACGTACAGCCTCATAGAGCCGATCGAGAAAATATTGGGATGGCGCTTTGATGGCCTTGAGGATATGACAGGCCTCCCTGAATATAGGAATGGTGCGTGCATCGCGTGGCCCGCCTCGTGCGCCCCTTTGTGGAGTCTCACTCATATTCTTTCTCTATCTTCTTTGGGGGCATCGAAGGCGGCCTTCTTGTGGACCTCGGTGTCCTATCCCTGAAACCCTCAGCCATCGCTGCAGAATACTACCCTTCTGCTGACTCGTCAATCCCCCGACTTCCCCCTTCGCACCCGGCCGTCATCGAATGGCGCGCGATGACAGTCATAGAGCTGTGAGTGGGCTACCCGTTTTCGGGGTTTCCTGACTTTTGGGCCCCCAACCCTCACTTCCGCTGCTCGACGAATCAACGTTTTTCTCATTTTTGGCCTGTCAGGGATCGCATTGCTGACCAGATACGGGCCAAACTCAATTTGTCCCAGGAACAGCTCACCCTCGCGCAGGTACTCGAAAGCGCGACGTGGAAAGGAGGCCGGGAAATCGCAAAGGAAAGGCGACCCGAGTCGGGTGGTCCACCAATTGAGATTGTCAGTGACGGCACCGTATTCTAAATCTAGATTACCGAGCAGCGTTACGAAACCAAAGTGTGGGAGGAGCGAGGCACAGGGCGCATCACGTTTTCACAAAAAGCGACAGTGTGGCAGCGGGATGCAGCTCTAGACACATAGGGATGATCAAGATGAATTGTAGGTTGGCCAAAAAACAAATGCTTTTTGATGCCAGGTGTGATGTCCATACGAGGTGATATCAGGAGAACGCCTACATCAACTAAATGCCCCTGTATGGGGCGGGGATGTAGAGACAAAATGCTAAATTTATCTAGTGTAAACGTACAGTAGGTTTGTGGACACCGTATGTGAAAGACGCCAACATCGCAGGATCGGATGATATTATAACCCGCCGTTGCATGCACTGCAATCAATAGTGACGTCGCAGCTCCTTTGCCAGCCTCCAGGTCATGACAAAGGCTATTATTGCCCATATACACCCGATACTGCGCTGATGGTGAGACGGCGCGGCCAGGGAAAGGGCACGGAGAACTCACCGAAAAATGATCGCGACAGAGTTCGGACCGCTTGGGGGGCCATTAACTCCAAGTTCTTGGCGCGATGTGACCAAGGTGCCGTTATTAGCGGTGGTAGTTGTGTTCGAACTTGGTGGCGTCTTTCCAGGATGGTCGCCATGGAGCACAGATTTATGTGGCTCTAAAATGGCAAAGATGAGCGAGGTCATCCCGGTGACGAGGAACTGCGGGACGACGATAAAAATGTTTTGTATGCCCTAGTGGTCGCAAAAATGCATGAGAAAGAGTGTTTTAGGACTAGAGGGAGGAGATCAGCAGACCAAAATGACGCCCGCCTTCGCACTCAGATTCCTTCGGGCAGGCGCAGCTCCCCCATTTCGAAGATGGTCTTCCCCAGAGTCCGTGAGATCTGCCCAGCTTTGGCGGGCGTTGATATTTCCCATGAGAATATCCCGGTCACCGTATCCTTCCGCTTCGTTCTCGTCGCCGTCGACATCTTCGCTCTCAACTGCGAACAGTTCCTCGTTCTGGGGTAGTGGTTGGTGCGTGCTGGTATCAGCGAGGAGGATAGATTGGTCATCGTCGATGTCGAGTTCCCCAGGAACAGGATCTGGTGTGGTATGGATCGCCTCCGCAAGCTGTTAGAGCGATATGAGTCTGTATAACGGCCAAGATGAAGCGAGACTAACACACCAATGTGAATGGCACCCATTGCCCGATTGCCGAAGGAAAGCCGAGGAGGGTTATGAGCATCGTGGCGCCGGTAGCGCTGCTCGTAAAACTAGGGGTGGGGGGGAATCAACGGAAACATCACAGTGGTGAGGTCGTTTAAACCTCTCCAAAGACCAACAAGGTCATCACGCGGAGAGTAAACTCACAAAGTGCCAAACATACACGAGGCAAAAATCAGGTGGGATATAGCCCACAAAGTGGCTAGGTGTATTTTGGGTCGCCACCATCGCTTTGGAGGCCCAGCGTGTGCAGGACTAGATGATGAGGAAGAGTCGAAAATCAAAGGGCAAACGGCGTTGGTGAAAAGCGCGAGAAAGGCGGCGAATAATTGCGCTCGGGAGCCCAAACGAGCGCCTTCTGCGTCGATATCTTCGATATTCCCGTCGAATGCAGACGGGGGGAGTGAACGTTTGTAGAGGTCGCTAACGTACAGCGTGGTGTAGAAGAGGATGGGAAACCACCCCAACGCTGCGCTGAAACGAGAGGTGATGAGGGACGTTTATAGAGACGCAATAGGCTGCGCACAAAAACTGGATGAAGCACTAAGGGGGTAGAGTTCAGCAAGTGGCTGACTGCATGCAAAAAATCGAGACTGACGATTGTACGAATTACTGTGGGTAAATTCCGCGCATTTGTCCAAATATCGGCTACTTCTTGTAGGAACGACTTCCTCGTTTTACTACGAGCAGGAGTCGGGTTGAATCAGAAGTTATATGGGAAATTGTGCTAAGCGCACCCTGAAGCAAGGAGGATACGTTCCTTCACGGAAGTGACGGTTGTGAGGTGCGTTCCGATCAGGATAATGGATCCAACAACAGATAGGACTTCTAGCTCTGTATGTCCGAGAAATGGCAACCAAGCTGGCATGTTGATGCCTCCGCTGTTTGAGTGAGAAAAACGGAACCAAAAAATTGGTGTGGGTGAGACTCACAAAAAAAATCCACTCACGCCACCAATACCCACCATAATCGCTGCCCAAGCGTTTCCTTTAGCTTGTTCATCACGTGGAAGGGTGTCCACGAGAAGAGCACGATCCACGGCCATCACTGGCGAGACCGTCAGGGTTTCTATAAGGGCAGAAAGAATGGAAGTCTCACCGGCATTAATGCTGAAGTCAATGCAGTATATTGACAGAACAGCGAGCCAGATGGTCAAAAGATCATTCTGAAAAGAAATGGGATTATGAGGGACCGTGCTGGGCATCGAAAAGGAAATAGAGATACAGCAGGGGATCCCCATATTGTAACTATGGACGCAAAATTTCGAGTGAAACCGAGTAGAAGGAGGGACAATGCGCTGAGGGCCACGCCTCCGACGATGAACGGTCTTCTGCGACCGAAGCGGGACTTGGAATTGTCGGCTATGACACCTGCCTAGTAATCAGCTAACGGAAATATTGGCAAGCGATGTTTCTGGCGATACCAATGAGGGGCTGCATGATGAGACCAGACAGAGGTCCAGCAACGAAAACAAGGGCCATTAGGGATTTGGTGAGACCAAGGGAGATAAGGTATGGTGACGCTATGCAGGCTCTAGGTCATACGGCCGTTGGAAAGGGTAGATTCACCATGTTTGCTCACCGTATGCCATCTCGATGGACCACATCACCTGCAAACCCGCGAATCCAACAGTAATGGCCGGGAAACGTGCCCAAGGCGGTCCGAGGATTTTAGAAATACCTGCCCACTGTGCAGCGCCGTCTGACCCCGCCTCGTCGGCCATTGGAAGGGCATTGAAGCCCGTCATGACGTGGCAATAACGCGTCGGTGCTCAAGGTTATGTGCAGGCAATTTGGCGCTCAGGTTGGGGTTTAACGCGTTGCCGAATGTGTATGACGTAAGGCAATGCTAGCTAAAGTAAGGTATTCTTGTGCTACTGAGTGCGCTTTGCTGGTGTGTGTCGAGGACTGGACATGAAAACGAATGCAACATAATGACCAGTGGAGAATCGAAAGAATGCATGGGTTAAAAAAAAGTCGAGCTCACAAATCCAGAGAAAACTGAGGGTTGATTTCACCATCCTACTAGCCTTCTTCCTCTTGCAGCCTGTCTCTCTCCAGTGCCACCGACGAGCACAGCGACCCATCCAAACAACGCCATCACGAATCGCACCAGCCACGCTGCATCCGCAGTCATCCCAAACCCGGTCCTGAGCTGCATCGCTAAAGCGAGGTCAACCGCAGCAGCGGCATTGCTCGTGCGCGCACCAGTTCGAGGTTGTTCATCAGGAACCGCCAT
This sequence comes from Lactarius tabidus, assembly GCA_963281015.1. Lineage (NCBI taxonomy): Eukaryota > Fungi > Basidiomycota > Agaricomycetes > Russulales > Russulaceae > Lactarius > Lactarius tabidus. The sequence continues at coordinate 1,828,413 of OY725471.1, read as the reverse complement.
CGCCCAAGCCGGCGGTAAGGTCCCTTCAACGGGCGCATCTTCTTGGAGCTGGGCGGTTCGTCGAAGAGGTGAGGAACTTGGGGACGGTGGGAGAGGGACAAGCCAGGGCTCCGCAATAACTGGTGGCAAATCCGTAGGTCTGGCACGTGGAGTTGATGTGCGGGAATCACTGTCGATTGCATCATGGAACTCGTCGCCGACCGCAATGACATCTGTGTCAATGTCCACAAGAACACCGACGGGTGGTTCAGTAACCGGGGCGGTGACAAGTGTCGGAACCTTTTCTTGGGTGATCGAACCTTTCTCATCGGCGTATCCCGGTTCCACGTCTGCAAAGGATGCCTCTTTTTCTTGGCCTTGGTCCTGTGGGAGTAGACCGCGAATGAGATAGAATGCATAGAGCACAGCGGCGATGCTGATAAACGTGTACACGGCGAGTAGGGAAGTGAACGAAAGCCTAGTCCAGGCATGCGCGGCCTCCCACGGCGAAGGAGCAGCAGAGACTAGCACGGATGACTCCGACTCTTCCGCGTGCACAGGAAGTTCATCATCAACGGTGAGTTCGGCCGCAGGAGCGCCCTCAATGTCGTCTAGATGTTTCGAGCCACCTAACATTTCTCGCAACTTCTGAACCTCTGAGAGTACAGCATTCTCGGTGCCTTCAAGGGGCACAAGCGCTTTGACGGCACCGCCGTCCAACTGAGAAAGAACAGCCTGCTGGCCTTCGTCCGAAATTAAACGAACATCGATTTCATCATGCGTAAAGCCGAGAATGTCGACGTCGGATTGCCTAAATTATTTGATGAAAAGGTGGGGAAGGTGCACGACAATAAGACAACGGACTTTGTGCGCTCCTCAAAAATGGCTTTGACGGCATTCTGAACTTCTACGGGTTGGGAATATTCGCTTGAGAAAGAGAAATATTAATGAAGAGAAGACCCAGGTCATAGTTCAACATTCAACACGTACGAAACGGGGACAATAGGACGAGCGGTCACGACCAGCGCCAAGAGAGAGAAGGAGACAAGGAGGGTGTGCGGCATCGTGACCACGAAAGAAGAGGTGGTTATTTTGGGGCTGGGGCTGGTCGGCGAGCACAAGAGCACGCAACTCGGAACCGACCAAGTATTATCAGTGGTTGAACCACGCGACACGTAACATAACTGGCTGTTCTCTTACACAACACCAAAGGCCCACGCGACTTGCGCGTGTCGCATTTACATACTGTCATCATTTGTTTTTTCCCTTGCTTTTCCGAGTCCTGTAGCCTGCTGGGTTTATATTGCATCATGTTGCACAAATTTTGCATCCGAGACGTGGTGGTTGATTTCCGTATAGCGCGGGCCGAAGGACTGCAATATTCCTTTTTGGGGTCTGGTTCTGCCGCTCATTAGGTGGCAACCTACGGGGAGGGCGTCTAACGTCTACTCGGACCAGACCACCATCGGTTGCCTCTTAGACAGAATTAAGTCGCGTCTTGGGAACCACCTTCAGTAGAATACCACCTTTGGAGATTAGGTTGCTCTTTCGTACTGGGCACCTGGCCCGCGCCCATCATCGCACAAGTGATCCAAGCCTCTGTGACGAACCAACATCGCTTCTTGAGCGATGGCTACTTCAAAAGAAGCTCTGGTGTGTAGATATTGGTTATGGCGACATTTATCGCCTGTGCTGATTTAGTTCCTGACGATAGTGGGCGACTGGACGTGATGAAACGGTTGAGGTGAACCAGCGCGCTCTCATTGACAAAGTCCTAGCACGATATTCTGGCGAATTCACGGGTTAGTTCTGTTTCCCGAGTGTTCTAGGCGATTAGGTTGGACATGACTTCAACAAATATAGTGTTTCGTGAGCTTCTACAGAACTCGGATGATGCAGGCGCACATTCAGTGGAGATTCGTTTCGAAACTGAGAGTTATTTATCCCGAGAGAAACGGAGTGACGCCGTGCCAGATGAATCCCTGAAAGATCTCCCAAACCTGAAAACAGCTGTGGTTCGTAGTTTTGTTATTTTGAATGACAAGCACGTCTAATCGGACCTCTCGTCGATCTCATCGATCGTACAGGTCCACCAATGGACATTCAAGAATAACGGCATAAAATTTAGGGATGAGGATTGGAATCGGCTCAAGAAGATTGGTGTGTGAAAACTTGAATGTTATAGCCATCATCACTTCATATATTCTTAGCTGAGGGTAATCCCGATGAAGAGAAGATCGGAGCTTTCGGTGTGGGTGAGTCGAATCACCGCTTGGAGCTAAACAATCGTTTCATAGTATACTCGCAGGCTTCTACAGCTTATTCTCTGTCACGGAGGAGCCGTGGGTCACGTCGGGAGGTAAGCTAGTCTTGCTTTTGGCGAGATCATCACACCGATTGCACTATGCACTAGGTCAATGGATGAATTTCTATTGGAAGGACAAGAAAGACCAAGTTGGTTCACTGTTTCATATACTTTCTGAATTACATGCCAACGTATTCGTCCTAGCTATATGCGCGCCGCGGCAATGTACCAACACCCCCAGACGGAACTGACGATCCGTGGACTACTTTTCAAATGACCCTCAGGGAACCTGGCCCAATTCCGCCTGCCTTTGATTTCACTCGCTTCCTGGTTTCTTCGATTACATTCATGGCTCACCTTTCTGAGGTCAGCGTATACTTTGATGACAAGCGGCTGGTCCGGTTGTCTAAAGATAGTGGTCTACCAAGGGAAGTCCCCATGCTAAAGGGACTCAAGAACATAAGCCCTGATGGTATGATGACTGTTAGGTCAGTCCAGACTATCCGTGAGTGAGACTGCAATACCATATCCGAGTGGGCTCTTCCATATCTTTACTTTGTCAGCCCTTCACATCGAGGCCGAAGTTGCACGATGGGTGTACACTGTAGGATCTGAGAAACTCAGAACAGATACCCTAAAGGTTGTTTCCCCTCAAGCCAGTGGATTCTTTTCTTCCCTCTTCGCCGGATTCGGCGGATCTCCCTCTCCACGGAGGTCACCAACGCCAGCGCCGGTTATACCCAAGGAGCCAATCAACCTATTGGATGCACCTTTAGCCAGCGTTGTCTTGACAATATTCGGTGCCAATGTCGATGTCCGGCTTGACAAGAAGATGACAGCAGAGCTGCTGCGATCAACGAAGAAGAACCCTCCTAGCCGCATACGTTACGAGTTGATATATGTAGGCTCCATTGTTCTGATGCGTCCATTTCAAATCGATTCTTACGTTCACCTAGACGGGAAAAGACGAATATGACGCAAGTGTTAAGGCGGAGGAGAGAACGGCATATGCCACTGGGAGTGTGTTTCAAGGACTTCGGGCTGATTTAGAAGGGCAAGTCGCGTCGTTCGGAATTGGGGTTATACTGACATATTCATACTCCACAGGACTGGATCTGCTCGTGTGTTTATCGTAAGCATTGATTTCCTCACTTATGCGGGGGTGTTTATTCCCTATAGGGCCATTCGACCGGGCAAACCACGGGTATCGGAGGACATATGGCCACACGATTCATTCCCACTGTAGAACGCGAGTCTATTGATCTGGTGTACGTCCCTCTTTTTCATTCTTATGTCGGCTTTTACGAATAATTTGGTACGTCCTAGTGATCGCAATGTTGCAGGTACACGCTCTCTCTCCCTTGTATGCTGTTTTTAATCAGCCTGCACAGTTTGGAATAAGAGTCTTCTTTATGTGGGCGGTTTTCTAGCCCGCTTTGCATATGAGCAAGAAATGGAGACCATCAAGAATCTGTGGGACGGTGCCGCGTCGGCGGAAGGCCCAGGTGGACTCCCGGATGCAGAACTTCAAGCATGGTTACGAGCACGCGCACTCCATGCGCTCAAATTCTTCACTTTCCATCCTTCCACACCGTCCTCCGTGGTATCTACCTCCATGGAAACCGCCTTCTTCACCTGTGCAACTACACACCCGTTCTCGATCATCTCCTCGGAGGGTGTACGTAGTGCTAGTCTGGTCTACGTCCCTGATCCCGAGTTCTCCGGTTTCCTCAAGCGCCTGCCCTTGATTTCTGAGGACATCGTCGGTGGTGCAAAGATTATGATCGCCGCTCTCCGCGCCCGAGGGATGATCAAGAATATAACATTTGTGGACGTACTCAGCGAACTTCGCTCGAGACCCCTTTCCGAAACAGAGACAATCGCATGTCTCAAGTGGTGGATCAATGTCAATAAGCAAGGAAGCAACCCCAACCTTATCCAAGGTCGATCGCAACTGTTAGACGCACTCGTGGTGTCAATCAATGGGCCGCCCGAAAGAATCATGAGGCTTTCAGACGCACGAACTTTCTTGAATTCGAGAGCTGGCGGAGCGATCATCCCAACCGATGGGCCCCTTCCAAGCACACTACTCCCTACAAGTGTTACCAGATCATTTGACCCAGATGCCCTGGGAACCGTCTTTCCATGGAAGCAGCTGATCATTCTCGATTGGCTCGGGCATGTCACTGACCCAAAGGTGGTTGCTGGCAACGCAGAGTTCGACATTACACTTTCTGCTTCCTGGGCAGAGCGTGTCCTCTCCGTGCTTGCCAGAGCTTGGCCGTCTCTGTCTAAAAGCGCCCAGGAAGATGTTATCAACATTTTGAGCCCTATGTCTTGTGTCCCAACGTCTGCTGGATTGAAGGTACCGGCCCAAGCCTACTTTGCTAGCGTGAACCTGTTCCGGGATCTCCCCACTGTCACCATGCCATCTGGTGCCAATATCAAAGGCGCGCTGGAAAAAGTGCTGCAGTCGCTCGGTGTACGCAAGCACGTGGAATTGCAGATTGTTTTCGACAGGTCTGTCTTGTTTTATTCTCTCTAGTCCGACCGCTCGACCTGAATCCCCAGAATGATCAAAACGGGTGACTGGACCATCGTTGATCTTGTCAAGTACTTAGTGTCCATTCAGTCAACTTTGACACCCCAAGAACTTGAGCGGTTACGTCACACGTCTGCATTTCCGAAGGAAGGTGCGGATAAGGAGCCATCAGTACCCTCGACTAGTCGCAAAGTCCAACGGTACAAGGCTATGGATCTCTATGAACCAGTGGTCATCTTTCGCGAGCTTGGCTTGCCTATCATCGACTGGGGTGTCGATACTCGATGGAAGCCGTCGTCCGATGAAGGCGAGTTATTTCAGCAGATATGAATGAGAGCCCCGGGTAACTAACTGATAGAACAGCTAAATTTCTCATTTCTCTGGGCTTGAGACGCTCTCCCCCCTTGTCGGAACTTCTCAACATTACTGCCTCTGACAATCAAACCGTGCGTGAGAAAGCGCTGACCTTTTTCTTGGACAATTTATCTCTCAAATATTCCGATTATGACCCCAATAACTACCGAGATCTTGCCTTCGTTCCCGCACTCCGTGGGTCCGAGAAAGTGTTGGCAAAGCCGTTCGAAGTAAGAGGTTCACACATCGCAGCTTCACCTCACCTAAGTTAGATGTAACTGGACAGCTGTATGCTAGTCCCGAATGGGCGGCGCTGGGATTTCTCGTGATAGATCCTCTAATTCGAGACATTGCGGTCAGCAAACTCAAACTCAATAGCCACCCCCCAACCTCCGAGATTTTGGCACTTTTGGAGAGATCTCCGCCAAGTGATGACTCAACAGCGCGCCAGTGGTTCGAGGTGCTATCGGGCCGTGTTCCAGGTACCGTTTCTCGACCGTTTCGATTTGAAACTACGTCACCAATCGTGCTTGTAGAATTCTCTTCGACCGAATTACGGAAACTGTCAGAGACACCATTTGTTCCCGTCAAGTCTACAGGAGTTAAGGGAGTAATCCAGAGGTTGCCCCCTATTCAGTGTTACTTTTCTGGAACAGGAGGCGCAGAGTTGCATTCCAAGTTCTTTTCTTTCGTTGATTTTGGCTCGCGTGCCAATGCTTTCCTAGCAGCCTGTGGCACCAGGCAAGAGCCATCCGTAGAGGAGATCGCCCAGATCCTTCTCGCGAACCCACGACAATTCTACGAGCTTGCAAATGGCCGCGAAAAGTAGGTACAGGTCAAATCTTTCTGAAACTCTGTCCAAATGACCTTTTCGATTAGCTACCTCTTCGAGCTTCGTAACCTCGCGGTGAATAGGCGGCTCCTTGCAAAGGGAACGATCCTGCGCATGAAGCGGTCGAATGTGCTTCTTGGATCGCGGCGCGTGAAGAGCAGCGGGACTAAACCCTCTATTGAGGGCGACGAAGAAGACTGGGATTTTCAAGACGACCTACTTCAGCCCAATAAAGTGGCTATCGCAGATGATACCAACGCATATCAGCTCTTCGGTGATCGCGTCTTCTGTGCACCCCAAGAGGATATCCTAGAAGGTATTCCCCTCGAATCGATCGACCTATAAAGGCAATTGCTGATTTATCATCAGAATTATACCATTTCTTGGGTTCGCCCCGTTTGAGTTCCTTGGTCAAGGAGGATTACAAGACAGCAGTTGAGCTTTCCTCAAGGATTGGGCCCGAAATTAGACATTTGATCTTGGAGCGGCTTCCTCTTTTCCTTCACGAGCACCCACAGTCTCGCACCAAAGTCTCATTTAATTGGCTGAATGAGGAAAAGAATTTCATAGTGAAAGTGTTTGGAAAGTTGCTGGTCACTAAGTCCTTGCAGCACGGGGACCTCCGCCATTCTCAGAGTTATGAGGCGTCTGCAGTGGCTAAACGAGATGGCCGAGGTCCGATTGAGCTCTGGCTTGCCGGAAACACGCAGGTGGACATGTACGAGTAAGGGTTCTCTTAGCTGAAAGATTGATCGCGTTTTTTTGACATTTTTAGGGTTTCGACTTCTTTGTGTCGTTTCATCTTCGAGTCGCCCAAAGTCAACGATGCTCTCTTATTCATGACCATCCTTTCCACAGACCTCAAAGCCCTCAAACGTCGGGGTTATAATGGTGCCCCCTTTTCAAAGCGTCGTGTATTTTGTTTGGTTCACTGATAGGATTACTTTCTCCCCCACACTAGTCGACAGGATTCTGCGCCAGCAGAAGGCTGAACGAGAAGCGGCTGAAAGAGCACACCGAGCATCATTGGTATCGAGCTCGGAAACTCTAGCGCTGGATCAAGATACACAGACCAAGATTCTGGCCACGGAAACGAAGATCCCACCGTCTATGACTCAGGCTGGTTCGGCGACAAAACCTCCCACACAGGCAACCACCAGCCTCGAGCAAATCCTGAAACGTCCAACGTCAGCAATCAGTGATTTGGGGCGCTTTCTACGCCCCAATCGGCCAAACACCTCATCCCGACCGACTTCACCACCTCGTGGTGATGACGCCACTCAGTCATCAATTCTAGACGCCAGGGGCGTCTCGCCAACACCGAACCCTAATATACCCCAAGGAGGTTCTTTACAGCCGCCAAAAGAACAGGGGCCCATCCGCGGTCCTAATTCTGGCGGCCCCAACGTCACTCCATTGAGTAACATTTGTACGTTTCAGATCTGTCGTGCCGAAATGGTATCTCATCGTTCATTCTTGCCTAGCCAACAATATCGATATGGCGATTCAAGCATGTGCGCCTGAGAGGAGCAATCTACTGAGGAACCGCGAGGAGATGCAAACAGTGAGAGAGACGTTGGATGAGGGTTACTGTGATGTATCCGGCCGAGCTGGGGAATTGAACTTTGTCGGTATGTGCCCGGTTCCGCATTGTGGGACCTCTCCTATTCATCATTATGGAATTTTGCAGGTAGCATGGGTGGCGTGAAAGTCTTTGCTGCGCAAGGTGCGATTGTTTCTCTGGAACTTACCATCGCCAATGACTGTCCGACTTGTCTAGACCTTCCGGAGAGCGAATCGCTCATTCAACGCAAACACGATGTGCTTGCTCGCTTCCTCCATGTGCTCAATCCCCTCGTAGCAATCTATAAGATCCCGCAATCTAGCCTGCACGTTTTCGCAGACAATGAAGGGCAGCTCATTGCATTTAACCGGAACGGAAGTCTATTTGTGAATTTACGATACTACGAAGCCTGGCGTACGTTCAACCCTTCCACGCATGCCTAACCCACAGCTCATCCATTTTAGACGACCGTGATGTCCAGCGAGGTGATTTTAGCAAGGCTCACATTTCCTGGTATGATCCGCCAATTTTTTTTCGCTTCGAGCTTGCCTGATGCTTCCCCGACAGGTACTTCACTCTCGCTCACGAGATCGCTCACAATCTTGTCCACCCCCACAACTCTGAACACGAGTTTTACTTTTCGGCCATTTGCGAGGCATACCTTGTAGCGTTAAGCAAGCTATTAACTCGCTCGTGACGTCGCATTAGACGAAAGTACACGATATGGCGTGGCTAGACGCCGTCCTGGTTCTATATCGTGGCTACAGTTACGGGCTTTCCTAGGTAGAATTTTCCACGTCCTGGACTTTTGACTATATTTCCGTTATCTACCCATGAATGAATGATAAAGAGTCTGCTAACAGTCTAGTAAGATGGGTCTATCTCAGTAAGCTATACTGCACGCCGCGGCCTGGCTATCGAGGCAACGTTGACGGCGCTGAAGGGGGAAGACTATTTGTCAGTGCGTGATTTAGATCAAATGGCCGATGTCACGGCAGCTTGTATACGAAGAGAAAGCGTTGACTCGTCGTTCAAAGACCCGGGCATGATCTGCTGGTGTCCAGCACTGTGTTGTATGTGATTTAGTTCCCATGCTTGAACAAGAACAAGAACAAGAGCAAGAGGGTAGGCTGTAGCCATACAATAACTGTCCTACCCTCTTGGACCTGCTCTTGCTCTTGCTTGAGCATAGGAGCTAGATCACATACACTCCATAGCCAAGAGCAGGCGGGCAGTACTGTTGGGTAACGACGGGCAACGAAATACAACAGCCTGAGGATGAGCAAATTGTCTTGGAGAAAAAAAATTAGAGCGGGAGATCTCTGATGATGCTTATTATGTAATGCAAGAAACCCTCAATACAAGACCTGGCTGACGCGTCGCGCGATTACTTCCTACGAAAACCACGATGGAGTGTTCATTCGCACTCACAGGAAAAGACTATGTACTCATTGCGGCGGACACCACAGCAGCACGTTCTATCGTCAAAATGAAAGTGGATGAGGACAAGATCAAGACTCTTAGCCCCCACTTGTTGATGGCCTACTCTGGGGAGTCAGGTACGTCCTCGCGTTGAATGAGACGACGGATTTTCAGATATCGCCTTCTTGAATCCTTACAGGCGATACTATCCAGTTCGCTGAATTCGTGGAGCGAAACATCCGACTCTACCAAATTCGTAACCTATATCCTCTCCGCCCGCGATCTGCTGCAGCGTGGATTCGCCGATCGCTGGCAGACTCGCTTCGCTCGCGCTCACCCTACACCGTCAACCTGCTTGTAGGCGGGTATGACTCCGCCGAAAAGTTACCACACTTGTACTGGATTGATTACCTCGGCACCATGGCTTCTGTACCATTCGCTGCACATGGGTATGGAAGTTACTTTGCACTCAGCTTGTTAGATCGGTAGGCATTTCTCCGCGATTTCATCCTCAATGGGCTGACTGAACGTAACTGATTCTAGATATCATAACCCTAACGGTACGGTGGAAGAAGGTCTTGACACACTCCGGCGCGCAATCAACGAGACCGCGAAGCGCTTAGTAGTCTCTCCGGGGAGTTATACCGTGAAGGTTGTTGATAAGGATGGGGTACGCGAGCTCACTTTGTGATTGTGTAATAGGTAATAGACGGAGCGGATCATGATTTGATGCCTTGTACACAACATTCGCTGAAATGTATGATGTTCGTTGAGTGTAGGTATCGCAGCAAACCGAGATCAATACGGTGGTATACAGTGCGAGAATACTGCAAGTACACTGTCGATCACCCTGAGCTGGTATTTGGTTATTTTTGTGTAGGCCGAGCTCAATTCCCTTTATTTTGACGTTCCTCTTTACTTTGGTGGACCGCATCCACTAGTTAGATCGAATGTGAAAATATGATTGACTTTCATAAAGCTCATCACGATCACGAGTCAATCACAGCAAATCGATTAGTCCGGATCTTGCTGCACACATAGCTGTGACTTGCTTCGATTGACCCCAGGAATTACAGAACCTGCTCCACGCTCGTCACGGCCTCATTTTACAATCATTACTATTCGAAGGTCGAAGAAGCTTCGCCCACTCTCATTCTGCTGTACGGTTTCCTATCCTTTTCCCGGGACGGGACGAATCAGGTTGTCTCCACGCAAAGGGCTGTCGTGTTGTCTTGGGTCTCGCACATGACAAGCCTGAGCGCTTCTCCGGATTTTTAGTTTTCGCCGCTGGCTACCTCCCTCGTCGCCCCTACTCCGACGCCCACAAGGTTGTCGATCTCCCCGAACAACTTGTTGGTCGTGATCTTATTTGACATCGGGGTTTCTTCTACGTGAGCGGCGCTGACGAGCTCACCGAGAGTCGCATCACTGGTCGCCATTGATCGAGTGAAAATCACCCAATCCCATACAATCTGAACCCGTTTCAGCTTGTTCTTCCCCCATGACCCCCACTCTATCACCGCGGAACTTTTCGGGATGGCTCCAGGTTGATTGCTGAGTTCCACTTTCATCTTACCTCACCTTGGAGGACTCGAAACACAATTCGATCAAATCGTGGACACGGTCGATGAGTCACCACACAGAGACAAGGAACACGCCTGCGAGGTTCCCCTGGGTTGGAGTTTCAGTGACCTCACAGAAGACGACAAACGTAAGTCACGGTACCTTTCATTTTTGAAATCCAAACTTACAGGAACGTTCTCACCTCATAGGTATTTGACGACCCGCCACTTGACGAGGGAGTTGTTCACTTAGTCAGGCATCGGGAGCAGGAGTCAATGGTTGTGGGAACTCCGAGTCTCCTAGGGATAAAGAACTTGTGGTGCTTGAAAGGTACCCCATGAGTAACCGCCGGGAGGTAGAACACGCATGCACGTATGAAACGGTCGAACGTGACGGTCTGCCGATCTGGCACCTCAGAACCGGTAGACGAGGAAGTCTAGCCTTTGTCAAAGCGCCTAAGTAAGGGGGCTTGCTAATGGGGTTCTCCTCGGAAGGTACGTACGGTGCGACTAACGACAAGACTAACGAACTAGTTTGTACACGAGAGATATAAATGCGCGTTTGTACGATACACATAAGTAACTTATACGAAGACGGTGTATTTGTACCCACACCATACATGTCCTCGAAATGATGATCGCCAACGGGTGTTGTGTTTAGCCACTGTTCGTGGAAGTCACACGAGTACCAACTATTTGCCCTCATGCAACGAAATAGCCCAATACAGCAGTGATCTGAACTGCGATGCCCCATCTTCTGGCGCATCGTTACGTGAATATTGCGTGAATCCTCGAAAATGTTTTCGAGGCACTGCAGAACTGGTTCAAAACACGGATCATAACGGTGTGGGTTGAGGGGAAGCAAAAAATGCCTTGGGCCCAACAGGGGTTCGAACCCTGGACCGCTCGCAACGTGTAAAGCCGAATACGGCATAACCCAAAGCGAGCATCGTACCACTAGACCATTGGGCCACCAATGATGGGATTGACAGTCGTAACATAAACCGGCGCTAAACGATATTGGAAGGTCTCGTAACCTGTCCCCTACTGTCACGCCGTACCGCCTCTCCGACTGTCCGAGACGGAGCTCGTCGAATGGACAAGTTCAAGGCACTCGAACCAGTCAGACTCCACCAGGGTTCGGGTTCTGCGCAGAGATTCGTGCCAAGCCCTAGATCAACTCCTCTCATTGGGAGACTTCCGTCTTCACTGCACTTGCTCATTCTTCAATTCATCCCTGTGCCCGATGTCCCAGCTTACGCGCGCACCAATCGTGCCCTCGCTCGCCTCGCTGCCTCTGAACCGCTTTGGGAACATCACTACACACTCCTAGGCGTCGATCGCTATGAGTTTGGACCTGTTCTGGACGAACTCGAGAGCCGTGCTCGAAAGGAGGCACCGGAGCAACCCCCAACGCTCACCGTGGACGTTGCAGATGACGATTTCGGCGACTTCACATCTGGAACGGATACCTTTGGTTCCAGTTTTAGTGGATTTCCGTCGCAAAGTGGACTCTCTTCCTCTCAGTCTGAAGTGGGTAATTTCGCTGGCAGTGAGACTGTAATGCAAGGCACGAATGTCCTTGGCGCCACCTCCTTCCGCGCTCTCTACATGCGCGCTCACAGACTCCTAAGAAAACTCGCTCCGGCCCTCCTCGAACCCCCTCATCAGATCCTCGCTTCTCTCTTCCCCCCTGCAACCGCGTCTGCACCTCCCCTCTCCTTACTACATCGCTCAAAAACCCTTCACCTTCTTCACCTATTTCTTTTCCACCTCGAACCCCTTCGATCTGCTCCTTCCCTGCTCTCCGCTCTCCGCGCTGCTTCTGATCGTTTTGATGCCGCCCTGCTCAGTGCGTTCGACGTTTCGGATGGTCGGGCCGATGAGGCTGGTATGCGTGAAGCCGCGGAAGCGAGCTGGGAAATCTGGGACCCACACGAAAGCGTCAGCGGGGGGGTCGCGGAATGGGAAATGGGGCGCGTGTGGGCTGAGAAACGGGATATTTTCTATGTCACAAGTGCACACAAGCCTCTTGACAATTTCACGTATGTTATGTGTTTGTTTACGACGCCGCGCAAAGCTGTGTGAATAACGCGAACGAAACAGTTCAGAGGGCAGTCTGAACTTTGAGGCCATGGACGCCTTCATGGGCCTTGTCCTGGACGCGCTTCTGGAGCATGGTTCACGCGCTGTGCGTGTCTTCCCACCGGCTGCAGGTGTACTCCTGTCATTTGCAGATCGCATCGCAACGGAAGTAGTACGTTGCCAAACCTCGTGTATAGTTCATGTCCTTGCTCACTCCAGGGTGTTTTTAGGTTTCCGAATACATCGCACCACTCCTCACCCACGCACGCTCCTTAGCAAACGGCGCTTTGTTCTTGAAAGCAACAGCAGCGTGTTTTAGGGAAGCTTGGCGCATAGTGGATACCCTTCTTGAACTAGCCGGTCAGCGACATCCGCCCAGCGCGGACAAGGAGGTCAGCAAGGCACAGGCTGAGGACGTCGTGTGCGTGTTCCTCCATCCACCTTCACGCGGAGCATAATATGCCTTCGTTTCTCATGCATGTCATGATCGATCCATCGCTCACGTCTTGTGATCGGTTCTACATATTGCAGGTATCGGATGTTTGAACCCAACATGGATGAGTATCTGGATGAAGAAATAGATTCCCTGAAGCAAACATTTGGGCATACGTACCGTGATTGGGAGAAAAAGGTATCATTTGTCCCTCCCCACGATTCGTACCCAGTCTCCTGAGCTCATCTTAGACGATCGTTACGTGCAGACGAGTGTTCATGCCGATGTATCCCCCCTGCTAGCCACCCAACAACCTAGCTTTCTCTCCTCTTCCTCCCCTGCTCATCTGAAAAGCAATGTCCTTTCGACTTTTACCAATCTCCTGCTTATCCCCGTTTCAATTGTACCACGTACCGTTGAAACTGTTTCGGGTGCCGCCGTTCACGGTATCGCGATGCTCGATCCGCGGCGTTGGGGTGGAGCAGGTCAGGTCAACGGCAACGGTTTAAAGGACGGATATACGAAGGGGACAGATAGTACCGCAGTTGTGCTATGGGAAGACGACCCCGAAGACAGCCTCGAAGCCTCTAGCGAACATGGCGAGGAGGCTGCAGCACCTTCGACCCCCTCTGCGTCCCCACAGCCACCGCGACCTCACTCTTATGACAATCTTCAACTCCTTCTCTCCCTCGACGTCACCCTAGAGTTGATACACACTACGCGAGAGTCACTCAAGCGAGTGGAGATTTTTGCTGGCTATCCTGGGACCTACGGTGTTCGGGTGCGGGAAACAATTGAGGAATTGGCCAGTGAACTACTGGGTGGACTTGGTGAGCGACATGTACGAAGCGGATTTGAATTGTGCGTTTGTCCTTCCGTATGAACGAACGAGCCCAGTGCTCACCGCGGATGTGTGATTACTTGATAGGGCCATAACACAGATGCGGGCGTATCAGCCTCCTGCACTTCCGGATTCCACGTCGGATCCAGAAAGGCTGGCATCGGCGTCGACATCAGTTGCGCCGTTAGTGCAATTCTTTGAGCTGGTTCATATCGGAGACATGATCCAGAGCATCGTTCAGGTGTACTTCGATAAAGAGCTGGTACGTTTCTCGGATTCACGTAATCATTACCAGACTCATTCTGCCATGCGACAATAGGCGCCTCACGTTGATCTAACGGACTTCCTAAACCCGGTCGTTAGAGAAAAGAAACGCTTCGAGAACCTGCTCGATGATTCGGTCGCAAAAGGACTGAATGCAGGTATCGAGGTTCTGATGAACCAGGTCAGTGACTTCTGGGTTTTACATGGGGTAGCCGACTGGAAGCTGTTCCAGGTGGATCATATCATTACGATCCTCACCCCTCCGCGGACGTATTACCCCCCAGAAGAAGCACCCCTACTTTTGGGGCCAACTAAAGGCTGTACGGAAGCTATAAAGTGTCTCGAGGAGCACATACGGCTTCTTCAGGGAAACGTCAATAGGGAAGTGCTGGAGGTGTTCGAGGGCGAGGTTGGCGTGAGGCTGATCGGGTAACTAACTGGCAGCTCCTTCCTTTCGATTAGCAACTGAGACACTTCATGTGTGAAATGCAGGATTTTACAGAAGCACATCAAGCGCCAAATTATTTCGCTGAACGGAGGCTTTCAAGTCATTGCCGATCTGAATGCTTACCACACTTTCATTTCCTCGCTAAAGGTTAATTAGTCGTTCATTATTATCTATATTTATTTTTTTCTTACACGTGCAATCATTGCAACAGATTCAATCACTAACATCTGATTTCGCAAACCTCAAAATGCTCGGTCACGTATTCATCGTGGAAGACGCCAAAGACCTTGCGCAAATCGTCCGTGACGTGACCCGTTATGGCGGTGCGTATCGTCCCGAGGTAGGCAACCGCATTCGATAGATGTGTTACTGCGGTTCACGATGCTCACCTCCAGGACATCTACGAGTTCATACAGCGGCGCAGCGACTGGAAGAAGATCGAGAAGGTTGTTGATAAGACAATGTACAATCTGAACCTTAGAGAGGACTGTATCATTTCCTGAGCCACCATCAGCTTGAATCATACCTCTCCTCACGCCTTTGAAATCTTTGTCGTACGTTACTACCGCCGCAATTTCCCACCTGACACAGAATTGCCATGCGCGGATCCAACGGTATCAGTTCGCACGAGAATAACTTGGTAATCCGCGTGAGACGCTATTTCACGGCGCCTAGTTCGTAACGATTAGGTTCTCCCGGGTTATTGGGATCACAGGTGGTGCCCCCCAACATAAGGCGTCCGGCCTTCGTTCTAGAAGTGTCATATCTGGTGTGTGAATCCCATTCTTCTATGTTTATCTGACTTACGCGCCTTGTGACCTCACACGTCATGGAGACTTGCGATCTACAACAAAGTCCGAGACTCTCGGCTGACGAGACCTTGGCTAGTCCGTAACCGTCCCCTGGTACATGTGATACAAGCTCTGGAAGACGGTGTGCGCATCAATATATCAAATATCAGTACACAGGTCTACGTCCAGGATTTTCTTGGCCTTCCCGCGGCTCAGCCTTGAGGACGAGGCGATCTCCACGGATGTGGACGTGGGATTGCGGACCCAATTACAGGCCAGGCTCCTTCCCATACAACGCTGGTGGTGGTGCGAAGTGGGCATGCCGCTTATGTATGCGTCCCAATCCGGGTAAGTGAAAATTTGTCTCGAAA
Organism: Lactarius tabidus; assembly: GCA_963281015.1. NCBI lineage: Eukaryota > Fungi > Basidiomycota > Agaricomycetes > Russulales > Russulaceae > Lactarius > Lactarius tabidus. The sequence continues at coordinate 1,812,620 of OY725471.1, read as the reverse complement.
AGAGCGCAGACTGGGGGCAGGTGATGCACCCCGCACTTCCAAAATTCTCCACACGTCGAAATGACACCAAGCTGCGTGTACATGAACCATATGAAACGCGGGGTCTCGGTTCACACCCCACAAGGCATGTTGGCGAAAAATGAACGTTAATGAACTGGTGGAAATTCTGCGGCTGAAACTGTGTCGTTCTTTTCCACTGGGATAGGAAAGGGAGTACGCCCAATAAGACATTGCGTTGTATGTGTGATCGGCATGATGACCACGATGCAGGCGTTCAGAGGCGTTGCTGCGGACACCACAGGTATCCTGCTACTTGGCACCGCTGAGATTTTAATCAGCATCAGCGTTGATTAACAGCACTCCACACTATTACAACTACAACTATCGTAATGACGAAGCGGACATTGCTACTCTGCATAGATGACGAGGGAAGATCGGCGCGTGTAGAGTTCGTGTTTTTTATTCTCTCGAGGATACCTCGCCTCGTTGAAAGGGTAAGCATACAATGCGAGGCTGGCTGCGTGTTTGTACCATGACTGTCTGCATGCATGCATGCATGCAATGATCACGTGGGTGAACGAACTTCGCTAGTGGACTTCATGCATTTTCGTTTGTACTGAATCGAAGGCGAACCAAAGACAGGTGATACACGCATCTGGGAAACGTGCCCGCCGACCACTGGAGGCAGGCATTCATTAACTTTCATTTTGCGCACAGATCAACTGATGAGATCCAACGAGCGGCGATCAGTGGAGAGAAGTTGTTCCCCAGCAGTCGGCCGTCCGACAAAGCCGACATTTCAAACACAAAAACTGCTGACTTTGAAAAGCGCCGAGGCGTCGATGCCCTTGAACGGGGGAACCGACCGGTGACCAAACAAACAGCGAGACTGAATTGGAAGGATTTTCGCCTTCGAGCAACCTTATATGTAAACATTGTAAACGGCAGAAAAAGGGGGCGTGACTCGGCGATGGCCCCAGGGGCTGTGGCGATACGATACGATGCGATGTGATGCGATTCGATTCGATGTGATGCGATGCGATGCGTTGACCTGCGCTCTCGGTACTTGACGCTCACTCTTATATTGCTTTTGCGTGCGTTCATGTGCGCGCTCGGAGTTAGCATCAACTCCATGTGAAAAACGGAAGCAACCGTCTCGCTGGCTAGCCCACGTCCGGACTTCACTTTGCTCTCGTGAAGGAGGACGCATATCCGGCGATCCTTCACCATGGCGCTTGGCTGTTCCATAACCGCCCACTCGGGTAGGCGGGGATGGTTCACGATCCGACCCTCCTGAAGGGAACGGCCTCCTGGGTGGAGAAAATAGTCTTACTGTACAGGATTGTGATATCCGCCGTTGGGAAGCCCAGGGGGGGAGGGGTTAGTGAGAACAGTGCATATGTGGCAAAATGGTGCCGGTTGCCGAGATGGAGGAGAGGGCGTCAACGTGGGATGGGCCATCATCGGCGTCAGCGCAAATCCTTGGGTGCATCATCTCCAGATCTGATCAGCGCAAGAACCAGTTGTGCCCACTTAAAGGGATGCTCAACGCACCCGTGACCGGTGCGGCGGACCTCGCTTGCCAGTGCGGGAACCGGCCCTCCCGCGGTGATCTGGTTTGAACAGAACAGACCGCCGACTCGAACTGCCGCAGTAGCCTGACGAAGCCTCAACTGACCAGCGTCAAACACGCCTTTTTTATTTTCGTTATTTCGTTTTCGTATATCTTCTTTACCCAAATGACGCGGGCTGTTCCGCCGGCCTCATGTCGCATCCGCGTAGAACTTTTCGTGGAAAACGCCACGCCAGCGGGTATCCTCTGGGCAATTATAATGCCACCTTCGAACTCAGGGCGTTCGCAGATCCCTCGCTCCCTCTATATTAGCCCGAGGCCTCTTTCTCTCGCTCGCCTGCTTTCCCCTTCCCTCAGCTTCCCCCCTCCCCACCTCAGCTCATGGATCGCACATCCGACTCGGCGCGCCGTCCATCCATCTCCTTGCCCGGCATCCGCACTCTATTTCCCGGTACCATCTAGGCAGCGCATCTTATTCCAACCAGTGCTCATCTACCCCACTAGATCATCTTTTGGCTACCGACGGCAGAAACTGTCCTCCTCAGTCAAGCGCACATGCTCGATCATATGTCGTACGTCACATGTCCACCTTTAAATCTGAAATTCCGACATAAATTCATCGCGTTATATAGGAACAACCGGTTCGTCCGCTGCCCAGCGGTGACCATCCCAACTCGACCATCCTCGCGCGAAACCATCCCGGGCCTTACGAGAGACGTGTGCCAATACCGCCTCCCGCTGATGGCTTCCGCCACGTGATGCCATCTTCTCTGGGATGCCCCTCGACAGGCGAACCAGCGGCATCCTATGCGCCTTCTCGCACCTCGTTCCAACCCAACCGACACCCGACCTCCCCTTCTCAGCCGTCTCAGGAAACGCCTCGTTTACACCCCGTGGGTTCTGCGGCGTTGTTACCCCGCCCGTCGTCGCCCTCCTCGACAATATCAGAAACCGAGAGCCCGAGATCAGAGACTTCATCGCAGGGTGATCTCAGTGCAGACGACAGCGTCCCCCCAGTCCCTGCTGACAAGCAGCCGGATAGCGGGCGAAGACATGCATGTCCACACTGCGCCAAACGGTTCAATCGTCCCAGCAGCCTCGCCATTCACGTAAACACACACACGGGCGATAAGCGTAAGCACATTCAGGACGCTTCCATTCAACCCGCCGACTTACCTTCCCCCCCCCCATCACTAAGCATTCAAATGCCCGTTCCTAAATTGTGGAAGAGAGTTCAACGTCAACTCTAATATGCGCCGCCACTACAGGAAACATCTCAGTACAGCTGCTCCGCAAGCACCCAGACCGGGGTCGTTCTATTCGCCTCAGGGATCTCCTGGCCTTGGCATACAGATCATACGATACCACGAACATCAATCCGAAACGCGCTCGTCGGACGTGGGTGGGGGCGCGCCCTCTGATTCCCCCGATGCCAGGAACTCTCGCACGAACGCACGTTGGCGAGCTCTGTAAGAGCTGCGTGCTGCATGAATCTCGAACTAATGAGTCGAGTGGACCGTTTGTGCCTCTTTTGTTAGTTCTGTTCTGGACTCACTCATGTACTCCGGAATCGCCGTTACGTCTCACTATCTCTAAACCACCTCTGCTTCAGGCACATCGCGTTTGTCCACTTTTAAATATTTGTGAGGTCCGGGATTTTGCGATTGCGGATCCTCCCCAACGAGTTCTCCGCTCTCGAAGCCGAGAAATAGTATCGCCGACATTTTATTTTTTACGGCTCAGAATGACGGGTTAATGAACAGCCGCTTTGTCATCCCTTCTCGGTCTGATGGTGTACAGGCATGATGGCGCTGCTCTCAAATCTGGCTAGACTTGTCCCAAAAGCTGGAGGGACGACATTTCGTCTCGCAGCTGTTGCCGTCCTGTCTTTCGGCAGTAGAGGGCAAGGAAGCACCTTGGAAGAACTCACCAATTACGCCGCATGTTTCGGGATGCTACGTGGCCCCTGCCAGTGCTGGCAGTAGGCCAGTTGACCTCGGCCGGAATCACACGCTACCTGTTCTTCCGTTCGCGAAGCGAGGGTCACTTTCCTGACAGCCCACTGTGGGGTCAGACGACCAAACACACGCAGATAGGTAGAGTGGATCGATCCGATCCTCGTTCTGGAAGGCTTGAAACCCTCAGGGGAGGCAGTACATACAGTAGATATTTACTTTTGCAAGGTGCTTCGGGTACTCGGTATTTGGCACCAAGCTCCGGGGTTCTGATTGATGAAGCCGAAATTTTACTCATTGGCCTCGCGTTGGACGTCTTCGATCTCGTAGCTAACGAAATACATTGTATCCATGCCTGGTGGAGTTACGCTGCAGAAGAGGGGAAGGGTATACGTATTCGCCGGATACCAATACTGACATTTCATTCGATTGCCAAGCAGGCTGCATCATGGTCTCACGTATCTATGCACGTACGCGCCCACCGCTACGTTGCCATTCCATTCGTGTTCTCACCGTAACCGACTTACGAAATGCGGAGCTCAAAGGGGAGGAGGGGAAAGGGGGTGAGAAAGGGGAAGGGGGGGGGAGAGAGAAGGGGGAACTTTGTGCCAGAGAGCAAGGACGGGCCGGAGGATATATTGAAGTTGGGTCATATCGGGAAAGTGAACTACGCTGGTTACTGTAATACGACTTTATGTGCCCTGATGTGGCGCTTCTCCCCCATCATCACAGTTACCAGACGGGGGTCTGGTTGGGGGTCTGGTCGTCACACATGCTTTCATTATTAACCTCCGAATTGCCCGCGCGCCACCATGCCTTAACCACGGTGACTGTAGTGGTTTTGGTTCCGTTTCGCTGTTTGCCGCTTTGAGGTTTTTCTCTCCCCTCGGCAAGAACACAGAACGCACGGAGGCACATCCAGCATTGTTGTTCTTGAGGCGTATCACGTGGACTAAATCAGGCGCCGTGACGCCATCAGCCGATGTGTGAATGCCCTTGCACCGCAACGAGTAAATGCACATGCACAATAGTATATGTCTATTGGTGTTTCCCTGCACTCAATTAACCCGGTTCGCCTATTAAAGTCGTCGTCGGAAGAGAGGCGGCGATCGCGATCGAGTAACTGACGCTACAGCGCGTCTTACATCTTACCGCTTACTCCCGATCGCCCAACCTGGCAATGCAAGATCCTGTTTTCGCTTCACGCCGCCGGACGCTGCCTGCCAGTGAGGAACTTCCAGTCGATGGCATGTCTAGTTCTATACATGTCCACGTTCGTGGTGACCCCACTACGACACCGCGCGAACGGTAACGGTACCAATCCTACCGCTACTACAAAGAACGCGGGAGGGCGCCATGCGATTGATCATAGCCCTGATTCGCGTTTCCAGGCCCTTGACAAAGGGAAGCGCAAGGGGCGGCGGTGATGGGCGGCGAACACGAAAGAAAGAATGATGCGATGCCGAAAACGCTGGGCAGGCAGGCAAACAGCTGAGCGAAGGTGCATGAGACTTCGGACGCGAACAACAACAAATTCGCATTGTAACAAATTGCGTGCATGTGGCCGAAAGCAAGCAAGCTCACGCGCCCAGGGCCCACTGACGCTTCTGTTTTGCCAAGCCTCTCAAAAGCTCCGGGTTCCCCTCCTTCGATGCATCGTCCTTCGGTCTGATCCCTTTGGCTTGTCACCACTAGGCCATGGCAGGAGATCTATCTCATCCTCCACTGTGCTCGCGGCGGCGGCCGCCCCATGACATGTTGTTATAAGTTCCAATTAGCGCCACTGTCCGGCTTAATCCCGTCATAACTGCACAAGGTAGGGTAGCGCAGAACGCGTAATGCAGCGACCATGCTTTGGCTCCCTGTTCCCGTTCTTCGGTGATAAGCCAACCGTCAAACGCTCTTCCTTGGGGCTCTCTGAACCTTATGCAAAACCTTGCTACTTGCCGAAACTTTCGCCCGGCATGCACCACGGAAGAAGACCAACAAAGCGTGGTTCTTGCTCGACAAACATCATGTGGTCTCAATTCTTTTTGCCTCTTTTTTTGTTGTTTTGGGCCGGCTTTGCTAGCTTTGGTTTTGTGGGCCGATCTGCTTCCGTCAGCTTAACGACGGGTTCCACTCCGCCTTAGCCGTGCCAAGCTGTATGCTCTCAAGCTCCCTCTCTTCCTTTGTTCATCTGTTGACACCGCATCTCGCCGGCCGACTCGAGCTCGAGGGAAGAATGCCCTCAATCGGATGCTAGAGTTGAATCTCTTTATAACACCATACACTTTGTACGTGTACACTCGTTTTCCGTTCATTCATGTGTCCATCCATTGGACGACCGCGGACCAAAAAATAACAAGCAGCCATTATCGTGACGATGATGGCGGTGTTTTTGTCTGACCCGCTCCCGACTTCTTGCCTGGACTCTTACGCAGAAGCTCTGGGCTCGCAAACCTTTTTTTTTTTTCCATACTTCGATTCGAGCGGGAGAAGCAGAAGGTCTGGGTGGCCACCGCGACGCGAAATGACAAACTCGTCGTCGCGTAACGGTCACGTTTAAGCGGATGAGAGGAATCCGGGAAATGCCACCGGTCTCGGAAGCCCGTCCGTGTGGGACTGGATTAAAATTAAGATGCTATCGACGTGCCCCGCCGCGCCTCGCCCCGCTCATCCCTCCCGTTTGGCGAGAATCGCATCTGGGAGACGACTCGGACGCAACATTTATGTAATGTGATAGACTGGAGGGAAGTAGCACTTCCTCTCAAAGCTCAAAGTGGGCCCTTAGATTACGCCGCTTCATAGTTTTGTGTGTGGTGTTCTCGGGAGGACCAAGCGTAATAGAATAGGCAACTTCCTTGGGCCCACAGCGCCCAGATTGAAACGAGCGATCGTACATGGGATCCTCAATTTCCTTTTTCTCCTCTTGTATTTTTCTTTCTGTTTTTGACAAACGCTGACGACACTCTACCCCGCCCACGCCCTTTGCTCGCTACAACGCCCAGGCACGCCTCACCCCCACTCTCCAAATAAGCCAAACCCCTATTGACCCCGTTTGGCGACGGTGCTCGCGTTAGAACACACGGAACGCCTCGGCTTCGGACCATATCGTAGGGGGCAATCGTCATCTGTCGTCCCACCGCACGAAAGCGCCTCGCTGACTCGACCCATCCTCTCGTCGAGCGGCTTGATAAATGGCCAACCCAAAGTGGGAGTTAGTAAGGGAAGAAAGAAAGAAAATGACTCTCGGGCCGATCACACGCGCTGATCGTTTCGGCGCAAATCCGAGCTGATCAATGCTTTTTGCTGCGTGCTTTCGCTTTAGGCTTTTGTGGTGTACCCTCCACCAAGACGATCGGCCTTTTCGCCTGTGTTTGGGTAGCGGCGGTGGAGCTGCTCGTGCCAGCGGCGATCGTCGTCGTCGTCGTCGACTCTGCTTCGACCTTGGCGGGCGCCGCATTCCGGCGCGGACCTTTAAATACCTTGGACATGCTCACTTCGCGTTGCAGCACCTTGCGCGTCCTCGGCTCAGCGCGGCGCATGTCGGCTTCCTGTTCGAGGGAGGCCGAGAGAGAGCGCGAGCGAGATGGCACCAGGTTACGTGTTGTTGAATGGCGGTTTTGGACGTGCGAGTCGGGGAACGGAGGTGGCGAGTAAGGTCGGATGGTCTGTGCTTCATGTCCGTCGGAGTCCCCCTCGTCCTCCGACGATGACGTCCACTGCGGGATCCGGAAGAGTTTCCTACGCAGGAGCTTGTATTGTTCAGGTAGTTTCTGAGCGAACCTGACCAAAAAAAAATACAAGTCATTGAGTTGTTCCGAACACACGCGGCGTGGCATGACATTGGCGCCGCTCGAAGAGTAGGTTCACTCACGCGGGCTGTACCACGTCGTCACAGAACGCTTGCGTCCAGTCGCGCACCGTTTCAGTTCCGTCTGCATTGGCCTCCGCGTCAGGCAGTGCCATTTGCCAAAGCACCAGCCTGTCCATGAGCCCCTCGAGGCGGTCTTCAAGAATGTCCCTCGGCGCGGCCTCCGCTTTCCCGCCGCCGTCGCCGTCGTCCGAAGTTTGTAATTGAGTTCTGCGCCTCTTCCGTGCGTGCGACGGCTGCACAGGGACGGGTCGCACAGGGGCGCAGGGGCACTTGCCAGGCAGTGACAGCTTGAGCAAATGGATGAGGACCTGTAATTGCACTCTATTCGAAAGAAAGGGACAACATATTTAGGGTCAGGGAAACGCAGCGCGACAGCGACGTGTGCCTTACTCTCGCTTTTCGATCACAGACAGCCAACGTTTCTGGTCGTCCAGGGAGCAGCAGGCACGCTGCTGCTCTCCGGACTCTCCGGACTGGTCCTCGCATTGTGCGTAGCGCTCGAGAACGAAGTGCATGATGGACATTTCCAGGTCGTTCGCGCCACTGGACCCGGACGCGTGCGCGTGTGAGGAGCCGTTGGCAGCGACGATGCTCGGGAGCAGGCGTTCCTGATATTTGTAGGTGCACCAGTTCCCAGTGAGCAGAATATTATCAAGTGCGGTATGCAGCGGGTGCACAACGTCATCTGGCAGTGAAGGCGCAGATTGCTGCCTAGCGAGCAGTTGTATCATGTGGACGAATTGGCCCAGCGGCATCGTCGACTAGTATGCAAGCAAATCATTTGGGTAAGGTGGCTCGCGCAGGCGGGTAGAAAACGCGTACCTCTGGGAGCCAGAGGAACTGCAAGTAGAGCTCGCGCGTTCTCTCGGCGAGGGTGGCGGTAGAGCGGCCGTCATAGGCAGGATCGAAAGGCGAAGCGTGTTGGAAGAGAGTGGACGCTTGGTTATGGTTCCATTTGACGGGGCCGCTCGTTGAAAGCGACGAGTACATCATGCAGCACCACCTCTGCAGTCCACCCTCTTTCAACGGCCCGGGCTATTGCCATAATTACAACCCGCTCATGTGACCGCGACCGCTCTCGGACATCTCGGCGAACTCTCTCGAATACAGTACAGTAACTCAGTCACTCGCATTCTTTCAATTCAAAACATCAATACGCCGTCCTCCCAGAAAAAGAAACCAACCCTTCTCTTGGCTGACTAGAATTGAGACACATCAGGCACGTATTGAAAAATGAAGACATAGCTCGACCCTTATCACCAACGCCGCTGTGCGGCGGTACGTCGCCTTTGGGCATATCACATCCCTAAAGACATCGTCAGCAGGCACTACATCCATCCACCCAGGCGAACACGCAACTCCGGATGTCATGCATGTCATGCGCGTGCAGTGTGTCTGTACACAAATGGCTACCGGGGAATCGCCAGGGCCGAGTGGCGATGATCTGCTCTGCTCACTCAGGGGGATCAGAGCATCGGCATACACAATGAAGCGAGCGAGCAAGCGCAAATCGTTCATCCACTTTTCTTCCGGCCGAGGGAACGACTCGGACAATTTTTTCTGCTTCTCCTTTCTCTTACTCTTTTTACCTTCGCTCGCGGCTCGCATGCGACCATACAGTACATCGCCTGCGTCTGAAACAAGCATTGAAACAAAAAAAGGCTCTCCTTTTTGTCCCTTTTTGCCGCAGTCAGTCCTCCGCGGACTGGGAGTCGCTAGCTCCGAACAAGGCGGCGAGCCTACTACCTCCTTTAGACAAAAATGTAGATTCGCCCAAGCCTTGTCCACCGATTTGCCTTTGTTCACCATCTGAGGCAGGTCATCACATTCGCTCGGAAGCTGCTATGAAGGTAATAGTTATTCTCGACTTAGCTCTTCGCCATGCGGTACTGTACACGCGTGCACTACCGTACCTAGACCGGTGACTGTATATGAAGGTAAAAACCTACGATATACCGATCCTCATATACAGGCTGGTCACGAGCCAGAGCTGTACCTGTGTACAATAAGATAGCGAACTGAGGCCACAAGGTCCTTTGTATTCATCTGGCACTAAATCGCATGGAGTACTTCCACGTTTCACAAGGGTGCTCGGGAATCCTGGGAGCTATTTCGCTCGCATGCACGAAGGGATGACACGAGTTTCAACGTCACATCCAGTAAATCCATTGCGAGACCCAGCCTATCCCCACCTCCTGATAACCATACCACCGACTACTATACACCCACAACATTGAATGTGGGGGAAACGGGTATAATGCACGACAAATGAGAAAGGAAGGCCGTCAGACAATAATCAGGAGTGGAGCGTGGATGAAAATCTAGGGGAGCCAATGAAGTGGAGGTATTTTTTTTTTCGTTGGAGGGAATGCGTGGGTAGGTGCATTGAAGAAATGAAGGGAAACTAACTAATATGCACATAGCACGTAAAAGTAGGAGAAAATTATACAGGGAATGGAGTGTATGATCCTTAAGACGTGAGATGAGATGCCTAAAAAAGAGGGTATTACAATATAAATTGAATTGGAAGGTTCATGAAGACGGTAAGAAAATGTATCGCAAAGGAGAAGCCTGTTCATGAAACTACTGAAGTAGTCCTCTCAGACGGCATGCGTAGTCGACTTTGAGCCTGAACTTCCGCAGCAGCACGGGTTAGACTGGTGGAACTTTTCTTGTAAACCATGCCAGTCCCTGTCCTTGGACGTAGTCGCGGCTCGCCTCCTGGTTCAAATGATGACAGGTCCATGGACTCTGATCTCGAAAATCCTGGTGATTTCATTGAAACCAGAGGACGGATACTGTAGCGTTGGCCGGTTGATACCGATGAGGATGGGCCCGATAAGGCACGGGCACGTTGCTGATCGTGTAACTGGCGATTGTAGCTAAGTAACAGACCTTGCTTGGGCGCTGTTTCGCCAGGTTGGACGACAGCGCCAAGGGAGGCAGAGAGCTGAAGGGGGCGAGGGGTGCTTCGTGGGGCGCGAGGAGTTGGCGTTGTGTAAAATTGTTGCCCTCTAGGAGTTTGCGAGGACACAACCACCGGGTCGGATGATTCGGACTCAGACGAAATCGGCCGGCTTGACAGTGTAGCCCCTAGTTTTGATGCAAGCTTCTTCAGGTCTGACGAGGATCCTGTGGGCCGTAGACCTGCAATCGACGGGCCCCGAGATAACGGTAGGGGTGGGAGAGTCTTGTCACGATCCCAGGGCCTGATAGGGGCACTGTGCGGTGGCGTCAGGTCGGACACGTCGGGCGTAGTCGGCCCAGGTAGACTCTGAGTTGATGAACTCGACGGGGTTCTCACTTGATCGTTGGATTGAGAGTCTGCATTACTGTCAACGCGGGAGTATGGAGGGTCCGAAAATCGTGCCAACGAGGAAGTTAACTCTGGAGAGTCATGTTCGGGGATGCTGACGGACAGGGTTGATGCAGTGGTTCGATTACGCTTTTGCCATGACGTTAGTGGAACAGACGGACGTCTCAGATTTTGGGTTGAGTTTGAAGGATGGACTTTTGCATCATTAGAGAAGGAACGTGAAAGGGGGTGGGGATGTGAGCGAGAACTGCGTGGGCCAGACTTGAGTGATGCGGCTGATGATTGGCGAGAGAGAGAAAGGTGAGAGAGCCGCTTGGTGAGAGGGGACGGCGCGTCTTCATCCTCACTGCAGCGGAAAGCACGGAAACGATCAGAGGACAATTGAAACGAAATGTGAGCTAGCTCACCTGTCACTCCACCCTAGTCCAGTTGTCAGCCCAATACCGCCGCGCAAGAGGCGACCATCACGGTGGCGAACTCGGCGACGAATTGTGTCACGCTCGTCCTTGAAAATGCCTGATTTGGAAGTCACTACGAATTTGTAAACACCCTTTACGTCAACCGGCTACGAAGCGTCGCTTACCTGCTGACACTGTGCTCTCAGGTCGGTTGCTGTCCGCAGCAACTATGACTGAATCAGCTCGAACATTCTGAGGCAGTAATTTCGAGTGAGGTGAAAGCATCCCATCTCGCAGCATGAGTTTTCTATAGACATGTGTTAGTGCTGAACGACAGAAGCTGCGAGAGCAAGAAAGAAAAGTGCGACGCACGGCAGAGGTGTATGTAAATCAATACTTGAATCAGAATCGCCAGCGGCATCCTCTTCGTCAAGTACATCTGGGAAGCCACCATCACCACCGATGACGACACCGTAGTCCTCGTAAGAATCATCGTTCCATAACCCTTCATCATCGCCAGGCCTATTGGCGTAGGGCAATAAGCTCCGTGATGTAACACCTTCGCCGCCTTCGCTCTGCCGACGAGAAGATTCGTCTGGGAGAGAAAAGAGAGACAGCCTCCCCACAGCGCTAGTACGGCAAGAGCCCGGTAAGGACTTGGGTGCCCGGGGCCGGGATCGTGATCTGGAGCGTGCCGAGGAGGTTTCAGAACGCCTCCTCGGACGGGGTGTTGCCGCCATGCATGTCGCGATATCGGGACTGGAAGCACGATTGGACCGATCTAGTCGGGGGATTGCTGGAATTGCGGGGTGTTCGCGGTCGGGGTCGCGCAAAGAATTTCGGTCCCGACGACGCTGTGCGAGGGAAGGAGTGCGCTCGTGATCTTGACCACCAGTAGGGCTACTGTTTCGCCGGTTTTGTGATACAGCTTGCTGTACACGTATTTTGTGCGTGGAGCTTTTTGATCGTGCTGCGCGCATTTGTACGTGAATAACGTGAGCTTGGGAATCTAGATCGGTTGTGTCATCGTCCTGTAGGGCAGGGAGGTCGCGCATGTCGATGGACGAAATGGACTCATTATGAAGAGCATGTCTGTGGCCAGTATACGGTAGTGGTGAAGGAGTGGCGCGAGGGATGTCAGCGAGAGAAGTATGGGTGAGAACGTGATCGACGGGATCGACAGGGAAGAATTCATCGTCTTCTAGGATCGCAGGGTTTATCGCCACCGAGATATGAGATTTTGAGAGCTCTGGGTTGGCGACACGAGTGGAAACATAAGAGGGGAGAGGAACGGAAAGAGACGCATTAGAAGACGAGCAGGAGAGGAGAGAATTTGTGGATGTGGACGCGACGGAACCCGTCCGTTGACGACTTGAGGATGGGGCGGTGGCGGGGAGGGTAGACGGACCACTGCTGCAGCTGGCGACGCTGATAACGGACTCCCTCAGCGAGGAAGACCTGGAAGAAGTTGATATACGAGAAGCGCGGCGAGACCGAGTGGCTGCGGTGATGTGAAAAA